>PVKM010009136.1:0-37515 GCA_004027735.1 Carollia perspicillata | reverse complement strand
AGGCTGTTGATTTGAGGTAGCTGTATCTCCAGCTCAAGCCACACCTTCAGCATCCATCTCTGCTAGTTATCGCTCTCATTTCGGGGAGGTCTTTGTTGTTTCCTCCTCCATTCCAGCTCCGTTCACACTGCCATCCCTCTCACAGCTGCCCCTCCAATGAATCTGATGCGTGCACACCCCTGGATGTCTATGTCCTTAAAAAACGTGTGATTTGGCATTGTGGGTGTCTGGGGTTTCTAAGTTACACCCATGGTGTCGTGGCACGGATTTCTTTCAGCTTCTTCCTCTTTTACTCACCCCTAAATAATGGAGCTCCATCCATGTAGCCAGACGTTCGCTCAGCTCACTGTTCGTGACTGCTGCAATGTACTCAATAGCTGCAGGGGGCTCATTTGGCCTGTGGATTCTGCTACCAAAGGGAGAATTGTTCCGGCCAGTCTCCCAGCTCCCCTCCCAATGTCCTCTTCAGCAGCTGCCTCTCCTCATGCTCCCCGGCCGCCCAGATGCCCTGGCTCTAGTCTCTACCCCTAGACTGCGCTGCAGCTTCCAGCTTTTCCTCACCTTCTCTATCTGTCCAGGGCCACTGCCAAGGGTCCTGTCCTCAGGGACCTGTGAGGTGAGACAAATCTGATTACTTGTGTCCTGAAGACTGAGGCTCCCCTCTTTAGTTTTTATGGAGACACCGAGTCTATTCCCACTTATTACCATTCCACTTGCCGCGTCCCGGCCCAGACCCTGCTTCATCCCCGCCAACCCTATAGTAGCTTCTATGCCTATTTCCAGATTCTCTACTTTGCCAAGTCAACCAACCAAATCCTCTGCGTTCTTAAATACCAGATTCTGCCTCCTCCACCAGGCCCCTCCCACTTCCAGGAGTCCCCAGCTTCTAAGCAACCGAGACATGCTTTGTCCATATTATTATATTTGGTTCTAGATTATATCTTGTTTCATTTTGTTATGTGGCCCGAATAAAACCTAGAGCCCCACCTGGTCCATTCACAGCCCAGTGTCCTGTTCAGAGAAATACAATCCAACCAGTTAAATTGATTGCTAATGCTTCAAGTCTTTCCTCCATCCCTCCGGCAAGTGTGGAAGGAAAGAGGGGGTTACCAGAGCAGAGCAAACATGACTGAAGACAGTGACTGCCCACCTGTCCGGCTGAGCCGCTCTCAACACCTTCCAGATGGAGGGTAAACGTCCTCTCCATGGCTCGACCACCACCACCTTCCCTTTTGCTTTTCCCCAAACCGGAAATGACTGCCGACACTTCCCTTCTACTCAGCCACCAAGCTAGGCCACATCAGGATGGGGCAGCTCTGTTTGTCCCAGTCCTTCCTCTCCTTGAACGGACAAGCACAGTACCCCAGGGAAGTCTAAGACTATTAAATTAATTCTCTGTGGAAATCCTTATGAATATAATTCTCTGCTTTATGACGGTTATTTAACTTTGTAGCAGTCTTGTGGTTTGGGTTAGATTAACCACAACCCCATAGGTGGGTCTTAATTGGCACAACCACTTAGTATAATCTCATCCCCAGGCCACGGCGAAGGGATGGGCCTGAACCACTCATCACCCGGCCTTCTCTGTCCACAGGAACTGGTTAGTCCAATGCAAGTGAACTGTGGGACTTGGTTCACAGTTGGGAAGAAGGAGCCTTTCTGGCCCTGTTGGTATGTTATGCAGACATGAGGCCTGAGGCTGCAGCAACCTTTTTGTCCCTATGAGGAAAGCCAGCCTGTGGATGAAGCCAGTACCTGGAGAAAAGCAGAATCTGGAGAATCACAGAGACACAAGAACCAAAACCCAGATAGATATGTCCCTGGAATCTGCTGCATCTTAGGATTTACTGAGCTACCTTAGCTAATAAATTCCTTTTGTAGTTTGAAACCAGTTGAGCTTGGTTTGCTATTAATTTGCTTCCAGAGGTATAAGCTGTTAATTAACTCCTCCAATCTTAATTTCCTCTTTTGTATAATGGGATTTTAAAAAATTGCCTACACCTCACAGGATTACATGAAATACCATAGGTAAAGTGCCTTAGCAGGATGTCTAAACAGTGATAAATAAGCACTTAGTAAGTGGCTTTCTTTTCCATTCCCCTTCTCCCTTAATGGATTGGCAATTAGGAGGGAGATCAGAGCACTACATAGGCATCCCAACAGACAGAGAAGAAAGAAGAAAAAGAAAGCAGGAAAGGAGCATTGTCTTAAGCCAAACTCCATGGTAACAATTTGGGCTCTACAAGTCCCGTTGCAAGGGCCTGAGCCTCTCCACCTCCACCCGGAGCAAGCCCTGGCCCCTTGGTCTGACCGCCCGGAGCGGGCCGCTGCACCCGTGGCAACTGCCCCCAGTTGGTGGCGGTGAGGCTGGAACAGAAGACACTGAAGGGCACCACTGCCACAGAGACCCTGCCTGCACCCTCTGTCTGCAAAACGGGGAGTGACTCCTTCACACTCACTCTGCTACGGGGAGAGGGGTGGGGGATTCTTAGGTGAAGAATGTACCGACAACTTTTTTTTCAAACTTTTTCTTATGGAAAAATCAAAACGTATGAAAATAGACCCTAGCGTCTTAAACTCCCACTATCCAGGACTAGCTTCAACAGTGGCCCACGCCTGCTGGTCTCAGGTCGGCCAGCCCCTTGCCCACGTTCCCATGTTCTCTGTTCTTTGCAAGCAAACTGGCAACGTCATATCATTTTATCATGAAATACTTCAGTACATCTCTAAGATTCTTTTTTATTTTTAAAGCACAACTATGGTACCATTATCACGCCTAGATACAAGGACAAATTTTTTTGTACTTCAGTGTCCAGACCTGGTTAGTCTATACTTTCAAAAGGTCTTATTGTCACTTAATAAGTACACAATAAATAAAAGGCTGACAAAAAATTTCATTAGACGAGGCAAAAGGATGCATCAACAAAAAATATATTTTAGTGAATTTACTGCTCCTACTATAAAGCCTCTAAGAAAATCTCATCACCAAGTTATAAAATATGGAAAAGTAATGTGTTAAAAATTAATCTGATTTAGGGGTAACAATGGCTATTTGGTAAACTTTCAATGAGAGATAATATTTCTTACACTTAAGATCAAGACGTCACAAATAATTCAAAGGTTCAAATCACTACCCCGAAATCCCTCCTTTTGTTGTTTTACTATAATAATTGATAGACTATTATAAAATATATATATCACTATGTCACTTTTCAAGGCATAAGTATGCCAATTACAAGCTTAGGGAACTACACTTAATGATTTAGAATAAATAAACTGCTAACGTGTAAATTTTTTTAAAAAAGAAATAATATTTCACTCTAAACATATTAGAATTTCTTCCTCAAGTTCCCCATCTAATATTATATCTTCGAAATTGTATACGAGGTGAAGGCAGTGCAAGGACAGGCCATCGTCACCTGCTTTCTGTCCGGCCCTCAGCCCGGTGGGAGCGGCAGCTGGACCTGGACTGGGGATGTGTCTGTACTCAGGCTAGTGCAGCGGCTGAAACGTGGTGGAGGGTGATGCATGCTCCTCTCATTTCACCTTGCCCTCAGCATCTGTGTTTTAAGGGAGTTCATATCGTGCTTGTATTACCATTCTCCCTTGTGGGTAGTTATTTTAGGGGAAGGAAAAAATTCTTGCTTTCTTGTACCTTTTTAAGATGTAAAGTTGAAGAACTACTCATGTTTATTTCCTGTTCCCAGGAAGCCTGCTTTATAAATTGCGGGGGGTTGGGGGGGTGTTCATGTTTTTTCCTATTAAAAAGAGTATTACTTGGCCTTGAAATAATTTTCTGAAAAATCATTTGGGATTTTTATATAGCTGTGATGTACTTCTCATTTCTTAATTTCCTTCTCGATGATGTACCTATTTTGATCTTTGATTTCATTTAAAGTTACAGTGAGGCGATGCAGTCTCTAACCACCACCTTTGATGCATCCCCAATTACCCCCCTTGGAATTGCTTCAGTAATGTTCATTTCAAAATGGTTTTTCCACATTTCTTGAATTTCATTTACACAGGTAAAGTCTTTAAGCGAAAGGTTATTTTGGGGCCAGTGCTCAGAGATTCCTGAGCTGTCTCAGCCTCCCGAGATGACTTCCTGCGGAACAGGCCCAGGGAAGGATTCAGGTCGAGAGCTGCAAAGCGCAGCAAAACGGGCAGAGCGTTGCGTACGCATCTGAGTGCATTTGCACTGAACAAAAACGAGAATGGAATGTCTGTTTTTTTCCAAAGATCTATTAGACTGATGTGTTTGTTTATTTCATAATTTAATCTTTCAACTGCAGATTTAATATCCAATTAAATCCCCTTTTAAAACAATGCTCGCATTAGAGAATAATTAGTATGTTGAGAAAGAAGCTTGCTCATTACGTGGGGTCTGTATGGAGCTCAAGCAACTGCAGTCGACCTCACTAAGATGATTTTCAGTAGCCAAGTAGATGATTGGTGAAGTAATTATGTCATTTAAGGCCCTTCTCCAGCACTGAAAGATGAATCACATTTGCATAGGTGCAAACAAAGCTGCAAATGGGAGAAAATAAACCCAAGTTGTTTTGCAGAAACAAAGAAAAATAATACTTTGGTGGTTTCTCTTTCTGAAACACTTTTGTTACTGCCAATCTATGCAGACTAGAAACTCAGTCCGAGGCGGAGCAGAGCGTGTGACCCTGGGACGTGCTGGGTCCCTACAGAGTAGCTGCAGCGTCACTGCAGCCCACGTAAAGGTTCATTCAGAGAGCAAAGAACCAAGCTTCATGAGACAATAAATCGCACACCTGCATTCGTAGCAACAGGGTCCACGCTGTCTCCAATGTCAAAGCAACCCAGGTGTCCCTCACAACCCAGGTGAGTGGATAAACACAATATGGTATGTGCACACAATGGAATACTATTCAGCCTTAAAAAGGAAAGGAATTCAGACACATGATACAACATGGATGAGCCTGGAAGACATTACGCCAAGTGAAATAAGCCAGTCACAAAAAGAGGCATACCATAGGTTTCTGTGTATATGAGGGACCTAGAATCAAACTCATAAAGACAGAAAACAGAAGGTTGGTTGCCGGGGCTGGGGGCAGAGAAGAGTTACCATCTCCCGGGTTCGGAGTTTCAGCTTCACAGGATGAACGAGTTATGGAGACGGATGGTGGTGATGGTTGCACCCTGTGTAGTACTGTCACTGAATCGTACACCCAAACATGGTTACGGTACAATGGCAAATTTTACAGTATGTATATTTTACCATAATAAAAAATGCATAGTTTTGCAATAAAAATGTATATTTTTTAAAAAGACTGAACGACGGTGGGATTTAAGCCAATGCACAACCCCCTGAAGGTGTCATGAAGAGGCGGCTGGCATCTGCAGGGCTCCTCACAGCATCTGCACCCCTCCCACCCGCTGTGAGCTGGGGTGCTGACAGATATTCCCAGCAGCCCCGTCATTCCTGGATATCAGGGACAGCGTCACAAATGTGTAGATAGGGAAGTGGCACAAGACCCTGAACTTGGGATTTAATATTTGTGGCTGTGTCTTGATATTTGTAATCATTTTATCTTTGAGTTTGTAAAATCTAAGGGGACAATGAAGCAAGTGCTGGGGGCTTGGAGTCTCAGCCGACCCATGGTCTTGCCTCTGGTGGGAGCCCCTCACCTCCCAGGGGCAGGTGCTCAGCACCCAGTCCCCCACCCTCCTCTAGTGACCACTGCTGCCCAACACCCCACCAGGGTGGTGTCTCTGGGTGGCTTCCTGAAAGGATCCAGCAGCTGGTCGGCAGGGGAACCAGACAGATACCAACATGCCCCAAAATGTTCCCTGGGCTTTTTCAAGGGTCTACACTTGGTCCCCTGGGCCTCTATGCCTGAAGGACCTTGTGTTCCTCCTTCCAACCTTTCTGAGTCTGGCTTGTGTTTATCTCCACCAGGGACCAGCCAGGAAATACAAATTGTATAATTTCAGTGGTTCTGCGTACAAGTTAAAAGCTCTTCTATTTCCATTTAAAAGAGATATTGCACAATCTAGAAATAAAAGATAAAATTCATGCTAATAAACTGAATTTTCAATTTTTCTTTATTTCCAATAACATCAAGTAGCATATTAAAAAAACATGACAAATCAAGGAAGAACCTGCAGAAGGAAAATGCTTTATAGTTTAGTTTCTTTAACAGAACTTTTTCCTGCTTTTTGAACAAGGGGTCTGAATTTTCATTTTGTACTGGGTCTAGCAAATTATGTAGGAAGTCCTGTCTGGGACTTAGCACTACCTCTAGAAGACCTGGTAGGTTGCCAATGTGCTATCTTAAGGCAAGGGTCAGCAATTTTTTTTCTGTAAAGGGCCAGAAATAGCACTTTAATATTTTAGGCTTTGCCACTCATGCGGTGTTTATCACACCAACTCTCCCACTAGAGCATGAAAGCAGCCATAGGCCATACAGGGATATTTCAACAAAATTTGATTTACAAATAAATCTGGCCTGTAGACCACAGTTTGCTGATTCCTATCTTATGGGGCCCTTTCCTCAGTCCCATTTACCAAACCAATGAGGTGCCAGCTTGGAAAGCAGGTGTAGAACGTGGTTAGGGGAGAAAGAGGTAGGTCCTCACTCAAAAGTTTTGTCTTAGCAAGAATAGTCTGGAACACCCAGAAAACCAACAGCATATTGTAGAGTTTCCTCGGTTCAAGCAAGGTGGTATCAGCACATGAACACACAGAAAGATCAATGGTACAGAAATAGACCCAAGCAGGTATGGAAATTTAATGTATAACAAAGGCGTACTCTCATACAAAAGGGAAAGAATGGGCTTTTTAATAAGCGATGTTGGGTTAAATAAAAAGTCATGTAGAAAAAAAATAAAGTTATATCTTTCCTCATCCAAACACAACAACATAAATTCAAATGGATCAGAATTACAAATGTAAATAAAAAGGAAATTATAACACCTATTAGGAAAAAAATATTAATGGATTCTCCTACCACATGAGAGTAAGGCAAATTTTCCTAACTATGATATATACTGATAAATCTATTTCACAATTTAAGATGAAACACCTTTGTGTGGCAAAAAGTACCATAATAAAAAAATTTAAAAAGAAAACAAATTTCATACTGAAAAAACATTTGCTACTCACAGGTGAAAATAGAGAATCAATTAAATAAAAATCCTATAGTCCTGAATTTTAATTGGAAGTGTCAGTGTGAACTTAAAGTATACTATCTCATTAAAAAATACACACTTACCCTGAACAGGCCCAGAAATGAAAACCAAGCCTGTACCAAGGGATACCTCTCTTGCTCAAATTATAGTCTTTAAATGCATTTCCACTCAAAGGAACTAGGAGAAAACACTGATTTCTCCTGAGAAGAAGCTGACTCCGAGTCTAAGGTAAGACATGGACAAGATGAGTGGAGCTTCTTGTTATAGAAACAGCAAGGGAGACATCAAGGACCATTGGAGCCAGGGCAAGACACTCTGGAGACAACTTGAAGAAGTTCTCAGGAGCCAAAGGTAGAACATTATAAGCATCAACAAGAATAATAACTGCAATGAGCTGAAACACCTCAAATACATTTAAATCCATGAGTTCAGACTAACACTTAACAAAGGAGCTCATGGGTCCCCTGCCATGGATGCTAGGGAACAAATCGCCTTGAATCGCACATTGATCTTGCCTTTCCTATGTGAACTGTAGCTCAGGGTCCCCAAATAGGTGATGGGAAGTTAGCAGTCTTGCTAATCTGGGAAGGAGGGGTGACAGAATTAGGACCTCACCATTCTGCAATCCCTGATGACCTAACAGATCTGGCCGTGACTGCCCATGGCTGCTGCCATCCCAGAAAGGGAGACAGGAAGACAGGGTGTGCCTCTTGTCAGGGGTTTGCAGCATCGCCTTTAAAGCGCTGCCAAACAGTTGAACCTGAATCTGAGTGTGATTCTACTTTACATCTAAAAACCAATTTAAGGAAAACGGAGTCGATAAAAGAACATTTTAAGTAACGGCATAAAAATGTGGTCAGCAGAACCCAGACGGTGGAAAACTACAGGACAGTGACCCTGTTTCTTTAAGAAGTAAATTTCAGGAAAAGAGAGAGGGAATGAAAGGGAAGGGAGGAGGAAGAGAAGAAGCAGCCTATAAATTAAGAGAGACTTAAGAGATGTCAACCATTATAAAGCGCTAAGCTAATCTGATACATGATTCATACATAAAGAAACTATAAAATACCCTTTTAAGGCAATTAGGACAATGTGAACACTGGATATTTGATAATATTAAATAACTATTATTATTTTACTTTAGTCGTAATGACGGTATTTTGGTTACATTAAAACGTTTAGAAGTATGCACAGCACTGTTTCTGAAGGATATACTATGATCTCTTGGATTGGCCTCAAGATGAGCTTGAGAGAAGAGGAGAGGGGCACTAGGTGAGCACAGAGATGAAACAGACCGGCTCTGAGCTGACCATTCCTAAATCTGCCCTGGGGATGGCTACATGGGAGTTCACTGGATCAGTCCTGACTTCTTTAAAGGTTTGGGATTTTCCATAATGAACTTTCTAAATTCTGGTGTCCTTGGGTGCGTAAATGGCTTTGAGGAGGACTCGTTAGTCTAAGCGCAGCAGAAGCATCCCACAACGCACTAACGAGCACTCACTGTATGCGCAGCGTAAGTAGACCACCAAGAAGGACACAGCAACAGTTCAGGTGGAAGGCCAAGCAGAGTTGTGGTGGCGACGTGGACACAGGAGAAAGAAAAGAACGGAAAATTGTTTCTTTATTAGGAAAAATGTTCGCCACTGTCAAATCTACGCAGAGTCCAACAAAGGAACATTCCTATGTGTTTCATTTAATGTCCTTGGAAGAAGCAGTGAACAAGCCAATTGTCTAAAAAGATAATAGATTTCTCTGTCTGAATGGAAATTCCAGTTCTTCGAATTTCATTAGAATTAAATACCTTGAGAATTTACATCTTTTTCTTTACTGACGTTCAGAAACCAAACATTCTATTACAATTTACAAGGTCCCCTGTTATCTATTAAATGAAAGGATAACAAGATTATGTATAGAAAAATTAACAATGCTCCATATTGTTGCTGCTAGTTATCAACCCTGACCTTTATTTTACCTGTTTATCCCAACCTCTGCTTTCTGCCCACAGCCCACGCTGGGCCTGAGGTGGTAATTCATGAATGCCTATGAAGGGTCCATCCACCAGTTGCTACAAGGAACAGGTAGTCTGTTGAAATGTGTAAAGACTGTGTCTGGAACTAGAAAAAGCGACTGGAACCAGAGTTGCGCCCCAAACTAACTAGACCGTCTCCCTCTCTCATACGGGCCCTGCCTTCTCAGTGCGGAGGCCCTTTTCTCCACCGCCCACCACTCCCTCTCCTTTCTCTTCATTCCTGTGCAGGTTCGACTTCTCCTTGCACAAGGCCCATGCCTTTGCTGATTCCCCACTGTGTTTTAGTTTCAGTCACTGGGCCAACGGCCTGTGCTTGGCCCGTCAGCTGTGACCTCGGCAGGCGGTGGGCTGGGTCACAGAGCATAAGACCTGGATGTCTGTAATTGCCCCCAGGGCGGGGCCTGTGGGGCGGGCAGAGGCTCTTCACAGGGGCCTTGGGAAAGACTAGTACTGCACAGATTTGTAATATATTCTGTGAACGATGATCTATTGCTGCTCTTTTTGCTGGAGTCTCAAAATCAATTTGGGCCTCTACTCACCAAACTCCAGATTCTAACACATCTCAAATGAAAAAGGATTCATCTAGGGTTCAACAACCCACTCGGTACAGCCCATGAGGAGATGACCTTGGGTCCCGGGAACGAAGCCATTAAGAACTCCTGCTACTTTCTAGCTCCTTAGAAGATACAAATGGAACCCTCTTGGCCACCAAGGAAAACACCTGGGGTGAAGGTGGGGGTCAGTTTTGCTCTTTCTGAGATTTATGATCAAGGCCACCAATAATTATGTGACCAGCTGCAAGTTGTCGTACGTTGGTTGTGAGTCAGGCAGCGTGCCCAGAGTGCTTACCTGGACCACCTCATTTCAATCCCCCCATAGGAGGCATGGCCTCCCTGCGACAGATGAGTACACAGAGGCCACGAGAGGCTGCGTGGTTTGTCTAAGGTCGCGCAGCTCCAAAATGGTGCATCCAGAATCCGAACCCGGAAATCCAGAATGGACCCCTTTCGTCATCCGCTTGTCATTTTGTCTCCTGTGCTAGACTCTCCGGATTCGCTGCTGCCCAGTCACCATTGATCAGGTCGCTTACCTCATGGGGCCATGTCACTTTGTCAGGGAAGAGGAACTGTATGTCGATTGCCGAATGCTTTTCCCCGCTTGTTGACCCTGCTAGTCAGTGTCCAAGCTGCAGCTTTGGAGGGTGGCCTAGCTCATTCCAGGGACAAGTGTCCCGGATTCAGCCGACTCATTCGACAGCTACAACGTGTTTCAGTAAGGGGTTCTCGGCCTGCACAGTATGCAGACCCATTTTCAAATGAACTCATTTAGGATTGCATTGAGAAAAACTCCAACATAATGAGTTTCTGTGGCCTTGTTTATGAAAAGGGAACTTTTAGACTCTGCAATTACCCAATGCAGTAAAGCAGCACAGAAAGCCAGCATGTTAAATAATAATTGCAAGTATTATATAAATGAGAGTGCTTTGATTGAATTTATTAGATATATATTTCTGGCACTTTAAGATATAAAGCATTTATCACCAAAAAATGATGATTTCTTAAGCTCATTAGGAAATCACACATCAATTCACACATAATTATAGAAAAATTTCTGCTGCTCACCACAAATCGTTACCATGTTAGCTGAAGTTAAATTGCTTTTCACATGACTTGGAAAGGCCGGTTCTCAGCCCTCGCTGGGGCCCCATCTTTTGAATCAGTCAGAGGACAGAGTGGCCCCAGGACTCTGAGACAGGAGACAGGGACGAGTCCAGAAGCAAAACTTCCCCACCGGAATCTCATCTGCGGATCTTCCTGCTCCAGGAGTCAATGAAGAGCTAAGAGTCTAGAGATAGCTATTTGCATCAAATGCTAATCGCTATTTGAGAGGAAATTGGAAGGAGGAGAGAGTTATAAACAAATAAGGGGCGTGGGTATAAGTTTCAGAAGTTGATTGAATACGGGCATTAAATTATAGCCAATGAGTAAGTTCCAAGGCTACCAAGTGTCCATCACTCAACCGAGAGGAAGAACAGTCTTTGCTACTGAAGCAGATGCCAGGAAAAGGGCCCTTCTGGCTTCAGATTTTCATCATGTACTTCTTGTAACATATATACTCACTGGATATTCAAAAGTGCACCTTCTTGCAAGCCTGACTCTCATCTTTATGTCCTGTTCACATAAACAAGGCAGAGTGAACACACAAGGCAGCGGGGGAGAGAGGGGGGAGAGAGAGTGAGGAAGTTTATCTACTCTATAGGAGCAGTAATTAATTGTTAGAAGTAAAAAAGGAGGGGGCTTCACTGGGCACAAACCATTGATCCATTTCCTCAATATGTGAAAGACTTTTATGAATCAATAGGAAAATAATCCACAATTCAATAGAAAAATGGGCAAAGATCATAAAAATGTAGCCCACACAGAAAGAAACACAAAGGCCTTCCCACCCGGGGGAGATCCTCAATCTCATTTAAAATCACGTTAGAGCAATAACAAGATACAATTTCTAACCTATCAGGTTGACAGAGATCAGAAAGTTACGTAAAGCACTGTTTATAAGGGTGCCAAGGAACACTCGTATAATTGCCCCGTGGCTGGCGAAGTCCCCCCACTACGACTTCTTCGGGAGGTTGGCCGTCCAGGTCTGAAGCACACGCGCTCTTTGACCTGGCAGGTCCACTTCCACGGATTTACTCCACGGAGGTGCCTGAACACATTCACGTTGACAGTTCACGTGGGGACAGTCATCATCGCATTGTAGGAGCCAGATGCTGGAAACCTTGAGCTGCCTGACAATTAGAAGCTAGTTTTCAAAAATGCCATGTAACAGTTAAGGAAGAATCAGATAGGTTTCTTCTTATGTATTGACACGTAAGTTTTTATGTATCGACACAAATCCAAGACCCATCACAAAGTTTCGGAAGACATAAGCTATATAATATGCTTTCGTTTTTTATAGAAACAAACAGGATATGTATATGACATAGTCATATAGAAAACACGTGAAAATAGAAATAACCCTTTTCCCATTGAGAATGAGTAACAGACTTGGTTAGCATTGCAGACTTGGTTAGCATTGCCCATGTCAAGCCAGCATTAAAAATGTATTCAATATAAAAATGTATTCAATATAATTCTGAAGGCTTTTTCTTTTTCTCTGTGGAAAAGCAATTTTTGAAATGTAAACTGGGTGTGTGTGTACCCGTACAAACACTTCTACGCTTAAAAACACAACACTTCCGGAAGGATGGTAAAGACCGTGTGGTAGCATTTGGGAAAGGAGGGGTCTGGGGAAGCTGGAGCGAGTATTTTTACAATAAATTTATTGTATTATATTTTTCTTAAAAAACCAAGTTCCTGTGTTCCATTTTTAATTGAAAACCAGACTTATGAGGGTAGCTCCTTGTGGTATAATTAGAAACGGCATCTGTGAGTGATTTAAACCAAGGAAAGTCACACGTGAGGTTCTTAGCAGAAAAGGGTTCTCATCTTGAGAAGACAGACAAGGTCAGATGGAGGGGCACCCTCAAGCCGGATACCACCAGTCACTGCTGGACACACGTGGGTTCCAATTTCTCTGCCTCTGAAACGGGTCATGGGTGGAGGGGGCAGGTAAACTCGGCCCCTTCCCCCACCTCCAAGAGATGTTTCCGGGATAAAGGAACTATTATGTGAAGTCTTCCTAATGGCTTTCCACAATGTGTCTTCTCAGAAACGACAGGGAATATAAATGACACATGTCAGTATTAAAATTCACCCTCAGAGAATAAACCACCCTTTGCAGGGAAACTGCTTTGGAAGGTGTGTGGACTTGAGGGCGTTAATGCAATCAAAAATCTTTGAAGCAACGCCCTTCACCAAAACCTCAAGGCCTTTTCCTTTGGGTGGTTCGGAGAGCTGGAATTTCTCTTCAACTTGCTCTGGGCCTTTGAACATTGGGTGCTTGGACACCCCATGTCCATCTGTACAGCAGAGGCAGCAGTTTAAAAAGCACAGCCATTTGTCCTTGGTCCTGCTGGCAAGTCACAGATACAACATGCCAGGTACCCCGAATCCTTTCGCTCTCCGAAAGCATGCTCTGAATCAGAACACCCACTCCTTGGACCTCACCTAATTCCTCGACACCAGAAATGTGGTCTCTCTCAGACGTTCTGGAAGCACTCAAGGTTTTGAATGATCTTACCCCAGCTCTAACGGGACCAGATGCTGTCTGGAGCAAGCTGTTTCAGAGCTGCAGGAAGCCAGTTAGGAAAACAGAACCAACGCTTTTTAAAAACCCCTCTGTGCTGAGACCCCAGCAGAGCCAGGGGCACTTTCTTCCATGACTGAGCTTTGCATAACAGCTCAGCCCTCTGCGAGCCCAAGACCTGAGCCGCTCACTCCCAAGTGTGCTGGCCTAGTAGTTAATAAAAACAAAAAGAGGAAAAGTATCACAAAACCCAAAGTCCTCTTGAAGGATGAGCTGAAGAATTACACTCTGAATTTTTTTAAAAATAATGCTGCCTTGCCAGGCAAGTGAGAGTAGGAAAGAGATTCTCTTATTAAGAATGGAAAGGGGAGGGAAGGTTCACCTCTCTTTTCAGGTGTTGAAGGGGAAAAGCAATGAATGGGAAAGTGAAATAGTTTTCTCCTTTTGGGGAAAGAATAGTTTTAACCTTCAGGTAACTGCAGAGGTTGTTGGAGCTTATGCAAGGAAACTCTTCAGAAAGACAGAGCATGAATCCTGGGTCGTTTTATCTCCACTTTAAAGCACTCCCACATTCAAATTCCCCAAAGAAAAGAGCTGGTGGTGCAAATGACCCAATCTAATGGATTTATTAATCTCCCCAGCACCAGCCCAGGAGGTGCCTTCTTTTCTGTGGGAGACGCCAGCAGAGCTTTTTCCTGAGTCTGAGTCACACGTTCCTGGGTCCCAGGGCCAAGGTCACTGGAGAGGGGAAGTATGAGTCACTCCGGGTGTGCTTTTTATTGTTCACATATTAGTGAGAGGCCGGCGGGACCTGGTGACAGGAAGTCGAGTGCTGGAACAGGGCTGCTTGATGTCAGGAGCCTGACGAATGCCGAAAGAATGTTCGGTTAAAACCTGAGAGCTCCAGATGGCAACTGGGAACGACAGATCTGACTAACCGAATTTCAGAGGGATGCGTGCAGGTGGCCCGTGCAGCACCAGACTCCTCCAGGTCAGCAAAGAAATAGGACTGGAAGGGAAGTGGCTGACTGGCCTTCCCCAGTGACAGATGAAGGATTACCGGGCAGAAGCTTTATGATGGGAATTGATGTTCTCTGGGAAAGGGCTGATACATTTTCCTTTCCAGCAACATACATCAGGGCCTGATGCTGATGTGACATTCTCTCATCAGATATTCATGAACACACACCGAGCCAGGCATTGTACTTGGAACAGCATGGCCAACGGGATGGATGAGATTCCTTCCCTCAGGGAGCGGGCGGGTTCCTGAATGGTACCCATGGGGGAGGGGCAACTACGCAGTGCATGGTGAGGACCACGATGAGGGTAAGCACAAGTGCCTAGGACGCACAGAGGGAGCATTTGGGGGTCAGAAAAGGTGTCTTGGAAGAGGAGGCAATCAGCCCCAGCAAAACGTGAAGTGATAAGTAATGTACATTTTGGTCTCCGTCCCCAGTTCCTAGCACAGAGTTCCTAAAACTCCTGTGATTTCCTAAGCGTTAAGAGCACCGAGCATCTTGGTTCCAACCTTTGGTCTTTGACTCTGGTTCCTGGCTTCTTCGGAATTTCCTGGGTGAGAGCAATCTTTTGTTCTAATGAGGTGACTCCAAGATGGCTCCGGAATGGGGCTGGTCGCCAGAAAGATCAAGCCAGGATTAGAAGCTTGGAACATTCAACTCCACCCCCATTCTCCGGGAAGAAAATCAAGTTGATGATCAATCGAGTCTATGTGATTAAACCTCCATAAAAAGTCCCCAAAAGATGGGGTCCAAACCATAACTTGTGGGTTGGTGAACCCATCTGCATGTCAGGAAGGTGAGGCTCCCGCACTTGGGTCATGCGCACCTCTTCGTCTTGCTGTCCATCTGTGCCCTTCATCACATTCTTCATCATATGAGGAACTGGCAAACCAAGTGCTCCCCTGGGTTCTGTGAGCTGTTCTAGCAAATAATTGCATCCAAGGGGAGGACTGTGCGAACCCTCTGATCTGTAGCCAAGTCAGACAGAAGTTGTGGGTAACCTGGGAATCTACTACTTGCAACTGGCATCTAAAGTGGGAGGACAGTCCCGTGGGATTGAGCCCTTAGCTTGTGGGGTCGTTGCTAACTCTGGTTAGGGTCAGAATTGGGTTGAACTGTAGGACACTGAGCCAGCGTTGCAGAGGATTGCTCTGTGTGGGAATAGGCATACACGTCTGATGCCAGAGATGCTCTGAGCATGGTCGTAGTGGGAGAGTCCAGGAGAAACAGCAGGAGGAGTGTGGTTTCTTCTGTGCACACAAGAGAGAGGGAAGTGGAGAAAGCAGGGCGAGCACGTACTAGCAATGAGAGAGACCAGAGAGAGGCCCCTCCATTCCTCTGCCAAGTCTTTCTTTCTTCTCGCTCAGCTTTCTCCCTCTGAATTTCAGCCTCTATTCCCTGAGAACCCCTCCAGACCTGCCCATCTCTACCCACACCCCCCTACCCACTGTAAGCAGGACTCCTGGTCCAGAGCCCCCTCCCCATCGGGCACCAGCCCCAGCTCAGCTCTGGGTGGGGCTCGGCTCTTCGGTCTCCAGCCCCAGCTACTCCTCAAAGCTTTCTCCCTCCCCCCCCTCCCTCTCCTTCTCCCACTCAGTGAAAGAGATGAAGAAGAATGTGAGGACCAAGTAACTAGAAAGAGAGTAGCTAAAATGGAACCCGTAAATGACGTATACCAAGAACAAAAACAAGGAAAAAAATCCTTCAATTAAAACGAGTCCTTCTCAGAGAAACTGGCATGTAAGTCCATCTTGCTTTGTCCCACCTTGGGCCTGAGTGAGGGAGACCATGGAGGTGACACAAAAGGAGAAAACGCAATCTGACAACTAATTTTTCTACACTCCATCCAATGCCCCTTTTGAATGATTTTTCATTAGACCGTCTATATATTTTCGTTCTCTATTCCAGATCTTTGGACACTCGTGATATTTTCAGCAGAACCCTGGTAGACTCTCATAATGGTTTTATGCCTTTATATCTTTTTATTCCCGTAGTGCCTAACCTATTCAATAAATTAATTTTGAGTGAATGAATGACTTAAATTGTCCTTGGGTTAAGTATGAAATTGCCTGAAGGCAAAACCCAAACAGTAAAGCACTGGGATCCAGGCAAGGCTAATTTACTTTGCAGAAGCCGCAAACGGCTCCCATTGCTCGGGAGAGGGAAGAAGGGCGATTCTTAACTTTTCTACCTCACTGCTCATCAGATCAATATCCAGCTGCTCACTATGAGCAGAATGCATCCAAACAATGTCAGTAAAGCGGACGCTGCCCAAAGGTGTCTCATCTGTTTGAACTTCCCAAGGTCTCCTTTATGCGTCAGAAGCAGAACGGTGGGAGAGGGAGACAGAACACTTTCTGGAGCAAATGTCTGAGTTAATAACGTTGAACCGTCGTGAGGCTCACTCTTGGGACTCTCTCCCTCCGCCTCCCGTCTAACAAGCCCATCACTTTGCACACATTTGTAAATCACTCCACAGGATCCTCCCTACAGCCCAATTTGCCGTAATGTGTATTTAATGGAATTTGGATCTGGGATGCCATCCAAAATCCTTAACAGAAGGACCAGAACAACCCCTCTGGGACATTTGCACCCATGGGACTAGCCTGGGACTTGCAGTATTTTATATTTGAGGCCTCCAGGTCCTTTTGGTTTGGGCGGGGTGGACGAATGTGCCTGTGTGGCTGCCGGTTTTACCCTCCACGCTCCCTGCACGGACTGAGGGACAGGAGAGCACACTGGTGTGTGATGATGCTCGGGAACCCCCAAAGTCATGTGTGTTCTCAGACACCCAGCCTGTAGGCAGCAACAAACCAGGCCGGCCACATGGGTGCCAGCTGGCCGGGTGGGCTCCTTGCTCAGCCACGCCAGTACCATCCAGTGTTGCCCCTCAGCAAAATGGCAAAAGCTACCTGCAGTGGACTAAAACTGGAAAACCATCCGACCATGAAAGTGCGAATGTTAGGCTGTGGGTACCAAGACTCTGCCCTAAAGTAGCCTCGCAGATTTCAGTGCTTCGCAGTTTAAAACAACATCACGTCATTTTCCCTGACAAAGACTGAGCAAGCCAGCCAACCAGTCTGAAAGGGGCAAAGGTCTTTCGCTGGGTAAGCAGGTACAGAAGATGACCAAGCCCTCCGGGAGAGACAGGCGCATTCTATCTGCTTTCTAGTAGAAAAGCAAAGCTGCCTGGAGAAGGAAAGTGTGCACGCCCGAGGAAGGGCTCTCACCTTTGCTGGAAACAGTGGGGCCGCTAGCTCACACTGCTCGCTGGGCACTGGGCAGAGGTTCCTGTGGACGCTGAGCAGGTAGGAGGTGCTTCCCGCCCAGGGGGCAACAGCAGGGGACAGAATGCAGAAACAGCAGCACTAGGGAGCAGCTCTGCAATGTCACTCTCACGTGTCCCTTTTCTCCCAGGAGAGATCACTGCTGTCAATGCCAAGTATCGCCTGACCCTGTAAATCAGATGGAAATTAGGGCTTGTGGAAGGAAGGAATGTGGCAACTCTTGAGGTTGTTTGTCATCAATGTCCCAGCACACGTGCGCGTCATGCAGCTTGTTTCCTCCTGGGGCTGAGGCACTCCCACTTACGCTGCTGGTTAGTATCGCACCAGATGCAGCCTTCCACCAAAGGGCCCTTGCAACCCAGCCAGGAGGGGGCTCAGGCAAAGCTGTGTGTGCCATCATGGGCTCCAATGTGCCTGGAGCGCTTAGGGCCCTGAGCCGAGGTGGCCAGTGCACTCAGACCGATTCCCACAGGGGGATGCCTGACCCTCCACCTCCGAACATCAGAGCCACAATGAGAGGCCTCAGATGTGTCCTCTGTGCGACTTCATCCCTAGTTCACTGAGCAGCCCTTCTCCCAAATATCACCTACAGCTCAGAGCAGGGAACAAGCCAGTCATCTGCTCTCAAGGACCCAGTGACCCCTGGACACAGCTGGCAAGCTTCTGAGTAGGAAGTGCTCGGCCTGACAGCATCTCTCCTCACCAGCCTGTGACCAGAGCTTGAGTCTATGTACAGAGGCAGCAGGTGCTCTCCCCAGGGCCACGGCTGACCTGGGTCTAGATCCCAGCCCCCTCTGCCTCCCCGCTGCCGCTGTGGAACACTCACCAGGCTGGAAAGACGTAGTGCAAAGTCAGGAATGTCAGAGGTCCCAATGGTTGTTTACATTGACTATGCGTTGAAATTATCATATTTTGTATACAGTGGGTTACATTTAGTCAAGTCAAATTAAAATGAATTTTACCTATTTCTTTTACTTTTTAATGTGGCTACTAGAAACCTGAAATTACACATGTGACTTGTATGCATAGCTTGTGGGGTATTCTGACATGCTACATGACACTAGGTGGACGGCGCTGGTCTAGATGATCGCTAATGCGGCATTTGATGTCAGTGCGATTTTAGATGGATTACTGGGGAACCCACAGGAAGTGCCCCTTGAATTGGTCCTGAGTTGAGGCTTTGGCTCCTGGCCAGAAGTCAGATAACTTCTGGCAAGAAGTGCTGCCCGCCCAGAGCAGGAGGAAGCTGCGGAGAGAGATAACCTCCGAGGAGCTGGGCCATAGCACAACCCCACATACTTTCTATAGCACGTCTGGGCAGTGTTTAGCCATTTTTAAATCTTCATTGTCATTTACCATCCCTGGGGATTTTGTTCGAGTTCCTCTGATCTCCATCGGCACACACTCTCTGAAGGCTTTCTGGGCCATGTGGCGCCCCTGAGATGACACTTTTAAAGTGGGTTTTCTCTCTGGGCAAACTTTGTCTTGAAAACTATGTTGAATATTGGAGATCTTCTTTTGACTCACTAATCATGAAAATAAAATTTATTTTTCTCTTGCAGGAATGAAGATACATTTTTCAGAATTTCAACTCTACCTTTGCTAACTGGACCGTGTTAAGTATGCCTGAAAGAAACAGACCAGCTTCCTCGAAAGTCCTCATACTCTCCTGAGTCCCCCTGACTTTGCCTTTCATCTCCAACACTGACACTACTTGTCGGCCCCCCTCATTCATCCTGGACCCCAGTTATTACCTCCCTTGCTTCTCCTGCAACCTTATCACCTGCTCCTTCTCAGCCTCCTTCGTGGGGTCTTCCTGTCAGGATGCCCTAAACCCCAAGACAGTCCTCTCCTCCATGTCAGTCTTCAAGCCCCAGGTCAGCTGATGCAGTCCCGAGGGCATGCAGTACACCTGCGTACACACCTGTGTGCAAATGGCAGTAACTTCACATCTCCAACTCACACTTCTCCCCTCAGCTCCACACTCGGATCCCCTGCTGCCTATTTATCCATGTCACTGTCCCTTGCATGCCTAACGAGCACCTCACAGTGAATAGTCCAAGCTGAGCTCCCGGTCTTCCCCACTGATCTACTCATCCCAGAGTCTTCCTCTATCATCAGTGGTATCTCCAGCCTTCCTGTTGGTTGTTCAGGCCAGAATTCACAGAGTCACCTTTGACTCCTATCTCTAGCATATCCTCTGTCCCATCAATTAGCAAAGTCTGTGGTCTGTGCTTCCAAATATATCTAGCATCTCACCACTTCCCACTGCCTCCACCGCTGGGTCCTGGTGGAAGCTGCCAGCACCTCCTAGCTGGAGGCCGTAGCCTCCTGACTGGTCCACTCACACCCTAACCCTTCACAAACTGGGCAAAGGGCAGCCAGAGGGAGCCCTTCAGAGTGTAAAGGAGGCCAGGCCACTCCTCTGCTCCCTCAGAAACTCCTTACAGTGGCCTAAGACAATCCTACAAGATCTTGACATGGTAAATATTTCTTTTATTATCTGTTTCTTTCCACCAGAATATAAGGATCTTAAAGGCAGGGACTTTGTTTTATTTAGGCTGAATTCTCAACAGATAAAGCAGTGCAAGGAGTTTTGAATAAATTAATGAATGAGTAGAAGATGTCCCGTAAGGTGAGTCGAAAGATGAGTGAACGATGGAATTAGTTGGTGCGTGCATGCCTGAGGTTGTATTTACAGCGCTGGGAACCCAAAGTCCTCTTTGCGTGAGCTAATGCAGAGGAAAGGGGGCATTTGTGGAACCACTGTGTGATCATCCCCTGTTTCCTATTCTCTCGTGCAGGTCTGCATTCACTCAACCACCATGCGCTGATGTGGGTGTATGCCGTGCCACATGGGGAACACACTCATGGTCTTCCGTGAGCTCCTGTTTACCCAGAAGACATGTAGACATATGCCCGTGGAAATGAGGCAAGTGGTAAGCACAGCTGCCTCTGAGGATCGGGGAAGTCCCCGCAGGGAGACTGTGTGGGGGCAGGACAGACTTCTCCATGGGAAGGCAACTGAACCAAGTCTTGGAAGATAAAGAGGAATTCTCCGGATGGACAAGGGCAGAAGCATTCCAGGAAACACCATTCCAGGAAACAGGGACGAGAGACAGGAGACAGCACGGCACTTAGAGAAACCACAACCCACTGGGCATCCCACAGTCCAGACCAAACACCAGAGAGCTGTGAGACCTAAAGCAGGAGAGGTCGGCAGATATCATGTAGGGCTTGTTGGCACAGTGGGTCTTCACTCTCCAAACAATGTGAAGGCTTCTGAACAACAGGTTAGCACGAGGCAGGAACACAGGACTACGATTGAGCCCTGCGTGTGCCGCATCTGTGCTGTGCATTGAGTTCTGTGGACACACACGGGGCCGGGGGAGAGCCTATGCCATCAGTTTAGGGGACTGGGGCAGGAAGGAAGAAGGAAGTGACAGAGTCTCCCCTCTGAGGGGACACGCAGACAGCTTTTAAAGAACAAGGGAAGTAAGGCATGCCGGCAGGAAGGGCCAGGGCTTTCCCAGGAAGGGAACAGGAGGTTTCAAAGCCAGAGCGGAGAGAGTGTGGGCCATTGCCGGCTGCCCACAGGAACACTCACTCCTTTTAAAACCTAAAAGGGTGTCTAAATCCTTTTATATCCGTAGATTGCTTAATCCTCCCTCACCTTGATCTTCATCATAAAACCAGGGAATCACAATACGAAAGGGCCGAAGGGCATCCAAGAACACATCTAATCCAGTGCTTCTCCACCCTCCCCACCCAAGTGCCCTGAGTAATGAAGCATATGGACCATTTTCTTTCACACTGCCTCTTATATTCTTTTTTAAGGGTAAATTTTGCATTCTGAGTCAAAATGTCTGTATTTGTTTTAATGTAAAAATAACAATTTCTCCTCAAAAATCTTCTTGTAAGCTTGATCCTCCACAGGAAGTTGCATCATCTTAAACCACAGACAGCCCCCTAACCGTAACCGCAGGTGTGTGGACACCCTTGGGAAAGGCCACACACTTTACAGATGAGGACATGGAGGCCAACAGAGAGGCTATGCCACCTGCCTGACGTCACACAGCAGGGTGGGTATAGAGTGAAGGCAGGAACCGGCCCCAGAACTCTCCTCAGACTCTCTTTGCTCAGGGGCCCTGAATTTGACACTTCAAGCCCTCTTTCCTCCTCTCCCCTCCCTTTCCCTTCCCGGCTTCACTGGCTGTTCCCCCTTTATCCCATCTCAGCCCAGCTCCTAACCCCATTAGGGCTCCAGAGGGCTCAGAGGCAGAGTGGAGAAAGGAGGAAGCAAGCCCCTCCAGGAGAGAAGGTCACAGAAAATAATGCCCTGAGCAGCCCAGGGCTGACCCTTCCCTGCACAGCTTCTCATTCCTCCAGGATCAAAGGTTTATGGGGCTTTGGAGCTGGTCTTGATTAATTATACCTCTGTTTCCTGCAGGCACTTAGAACATATTTCTGAGCAGCAGTTTAGAGCACAGAAGGGGAAACCGGCGGTCGCAGTGCCTGTCCCAGAAAGTCTCCCACTGGTCCCTTTCACCTGTGTTGAAGGTTTTACGAGCATATTCAGTGGGGTCCCCTGAGTGGACAGTGCCCAGGTTCCCCATCCACAAAGCTGCTGTTTTGAAAAAGCCAGGATCATTCGGCATTTCCCTGAGCCAGCCAGTGCAGAAAAAAGTGAGGAAGCTTGTACGGTTTCTCCTCCCAACGCAAATCTGATCTAGCTCCCTGTGCCTAAACATGCCGCTGCACGCATTGTTCCTGGGATAAGGACACCTCCCCGACATGGCTTCTCAGGGCCCAACTCTGTCCCCTCTTCATCGTTCCAGACTCGGCCTGCACCTCTCTCTTTCCTCTCTCCACTCCGGCCACGCTGATGCCCTTTGCTCGCCCCTCTCCCGGCTCAGGGCCTTGTGCCTGCCCTGTCCTCAGCGTGCAAGGCTCTTTCATGCCCTCTTTGCCTAGTTCAGGGGTCCTCAACCTCCAGGCCACGGACCAGTACAGGTCCAGGCCTGTCAGGAACCAAGCCACACAGCAGGAGGTGAGCTTGAATGTAATGAGCTTTAATCATCCCCAAACCATTCTCCCTACTCCCCCACACCGCCTTCCATGGAAAAATTGTCTCCCATGGAACTGGTCCCTGGTGCCAAGGAGGCTGGGGACCATGGGTCTAGTTCCCTCCTCACCATCCTTCAGCTCTCATCTCAAATCTTCCTTCCTCAGGGAAGCTGACTGTGATGTCCCAACAGTCAAATACGTAAGTACATATACTTTAAATATACAAACAACCACAGTAAGTGGACATGGGCTTCCATTGGAGCTTCTCAGAGCATCAGGGGCCTCTCCTCGCAGCACTTGTCACAATCACAAATTTACATTCACAGTTATACCTGGAAAACTACAATTAATCAGGAACAGCCAACTGTGATTGCAACTTGATTACAATTTGCTCTCCCGTGAGACTGCGTGACCCACAAGGGCAAAGTCCACGGTAGGATGTACTCATTTTCATAGCTTCATTGCCTAATATCATGCCTAGCATATAACAGATACTCTTAAAATCTGTTTAAATGACGAATGAAATAATGAGCAAATAAATACATAGATTTGGTAAGTTCAAAAAACATTCGGGGAACGAATGAACATCCAGAATTGTCTGTAAAGGTCTCGGGGACCCAGCATTTAGTCCGGGGAGCACTGGCTGCAGCGAGCACACTGCCCTCGCCCTTTCCCACTGCGCCGTCTGTAAGGGTTCATGTCCCCGCCATGAGCAGCGCTCTGCTGGAGACGCTCTGCGTGGACGCTAAGGGGAAGCGGATGCACTTTCCCGTAGTCATCCGCGAATCCCACCACCTCCGTTCCAACGTACAACACATTCCACCAGACATGTGAAAACTGTGAGACTTTATCACCAACAAACTTCTACGAGAGGAACCTTAAAATATATCGTTCTGGAAGACAGAAAATTATCTCTGAGGGGAGATCTGAGATGTGAGAAGAAATGTGAGCCGAGAATAGGCAAACATGCAAATAAATGTAAATAAATGGTTACTGTAGAGCTACAATAATAATGTGTCATTTAGGGATTTCAAATAAGTCAATGGTAATGTCTAAGATATGAGGGGGTGGTCAGATTTAAAAGTACTAAAAGTTTTTTAAAAAGAGTAAAAACTACTAAGTAACTTCAGGCTTTGTTAAGTACAATTAAACTTCTAAAGGCTAATCAATAAAGAATGAAAATAGAGTTTATAATTTCCCAAAAAAGGGGAAAATGCTTTATTTAAAAAATCCTCAATCAAGAAAGTCACAAAAAATTTTTAAAAAGGTATTCAAAAAATTCAAATAAATAGCAAGAATGGTAAAAATAAGTTTAAATGTATAAAAAATCACAATAAATGTAAATGGGCTAAAGTTGCCAGTAAAGATGGAGATTGTCAAATTATGTTTTTAATATCAGCTCTGTGCTGTTCATAAGAGACATATCTAACGTGTAAGGAATGGAAAGATTAAAAGTAACCAATTAAAAAATAATATACACATATTAACTAAAAGAAATCATATATAATCATGTTAATATAGATAAAATAGATTTTCATCCTTTTAAATATCAGAGAGCCACTTCATAATGATAAAATGTTAAATTTCACTAGGAAGAAATAACTTTAATTTTGTATGAACTAAATAACCTAACATCAAATATGTAAATCTTATTTGATAAAATTATAAGGAGTAACTGAGAAATCCACAAATAGTGGGAGATTTCAATATACCTCTCTCAAACCAATATATTAAGCAGATAAAACAATAAAAGTATAGAAGATTCAGCAACACAATTAACAGCTTGATTTCATAGACAGATAGAGAGCCCTGGATTAAAAACATGAAAACAGGTGCATGAAATTTATCCTAGAATATGTATGAAATGGTACGTGTGTAAAATAGACCTCATAAAGGTCAATAAACAAGTCACAGTATATTTCAAAGAATATGTATATTTATAGACCATATTTTATAACTAAATGCAATTAGTTTCAAGATGATACTCTTTGAAACACGTTTTAAAATTAAAAACTTATCTCTAGATTATTAGTGTGTCAAAATGTAATAATCACAAAACTGTAATAAAGCCATTATGACCCATAACGACACAGAATGTGGATTCTACTCGGAGGGAATTTTGTAGCCTTAGGACTCAGAGAAGCTTGCCTGCACTTCGGCAATTACACAGTTCGTTGATCTATATTTTCATTCAATAGATGCTTAATTCGGCTTTGTGCAAGTGCTATGGATGAAGGCTGCGCAGCCCTCGGCTCCTGTTAACTGCTAGTTGCTAACAGCTCCCAAATTAAAATCCTGAGCTGCCTGGTCTGTTCTCCAATTGCTGATCGCAACAGCTGCCCAGAACTTCGAGTCTCTCACAATCAGGACATCGCAGGCTATAAATTCCCCATGACTATTCTGCTGATGGTCAGAGTCATTGATGATAGTCTCGTGTTCGGACAGATGACAGATAGAGGAATTCTTCAAAGCAAAAGGTGACAACAGAGCATCCCTGGCTATGTTCTTATCTTCTTGACTTGCTACCTCATCTACAGCATTTCCCATGCTCTGACAGTAAAGGTTTCCTCCATATTTTCTCTGTCCTAAAGTGAACAGTCTCATGGGACTAAAGGATAGACATTTCTTCTCATCTAGAAGCAGTTTCAAAGATTGTGTAGGAGACATAGTGGGGGAGGGACATCTATGGGTTTCCCAGGAGCAAATTTCAAGTGGAAATGAAAGGACAATAGCCACCAAAGTTTCCTCACATTTGTAGTGACAGAACAATATGATACAATCAGCAATGTCAAGTTGAGTTAAAAGAGCTAAACAGAGTATATTTGTTTTTATTGTTGTGTATCATTATTTTTTAAAAAGCATGACCAGATTCTACAGTAGAATCAGGGTAAGATCAATTTCTAGTCCATTTCTTTTATCTTTCCGCATTGTCTCAGGTTACCAGGTCCTGTCAAGTAAATTGTGTTCTGTATTTCTCACCATCAGTTGTCTAAATCCCATGCTGAAAAAGTTGCTTCTAATCTTGTTTTCTGACATCAAAGGCTGCTATTCATTTCTCAATTGCAGGGACAAGTTTTGAGGCTATATACTAGTAGCTGAACTTTAAGGCATCCTAGATCCCAGCATTTGTTTGTTCTGAAACATAATACTCGCTGTACTTTATTTATTAGCTTTCTTCATTATGCAGGACATTTGATTACAGTGCTATCATCAATTACACTGAATATGGCTCCTCTTCTTAAAGTTAAAAATAGTGTGCATGATGCAGCTGACTTTATAGATGCTGCATCTGGGCAGATAACACGGAGGGTGTCACGGCAAATGCAAACCAGGAAAGATAAATACTGCTGCTAATCATTGGAGCCCGCTGTGTAGCTATTATAGTTGGACTGTTCACGTTAAAACAGTGGCTATGAGTCAGACTGTTCCACCCGCAGGCTTCAGGAAACCCTTGTCTTTAACCAAGATGGGTTTACTCTTAAGGGTTGTGCATGACGAGGCTGCTCCAAGTTCCAAGACAGGGTGCTGGAAAGCAAGAGAATATAAGCTAAAGCCGGGTGCAGGAGTTTTCTCCTTGATAACCTCCTCCCCACAAAGATTTTCTGATGTCTATCTAAAGCTGAAATTCCACAGGTCGGTCTTCATCCCAGGGCAAGCTTGATAGACGACGGGCTTCAAGCAACACACTGTTTATGGACGCGGAGGATGCATGTGCTGCCTACACATCCTGGTTCTTTATAGGTGGCTATTGGGCAAGTTCAAGATGCTTGGATAATGTACACACCAGCATTAATAAATCTCTGCAGAGAAGACACCGCATCCCTTTTCCTTTTGAGATTAAATTAAAAGCAACCTTTTAAATGCCTACTTCCCTGACCGTGACTGGGTACTTTATACGTTCCCTTTGGTTTGTCTCCAATAGCAGAAGCCCTGAGCTAGTCTTTAATATAAACTTTGGACAGAAAGCCCCAACTGGAAGAACCAAAGGAGCATTCCTTCAAAATAGTATTCATAGCATTTTTTCCTACACTACAAAAGTAATAAATGTTCACTGCAGAAATACTGTTAGAAACAGAGAAGCAGAAAAAGAATATTAAAGTCACCCATGGTCTTCCCACTAAGAAATTACTTGTTATACCCTTTCCAGTCTTTTCTTTCTAGGCATACATAGTTTTATAAGCCTGGACCATCTATATGTGTATGTATGTATATACTGTGGTCTGCGAGTCTCCACTTAATATGTCATAACCATTTTCTCATATTATTAAGTATTATTCTGGAGATTATAGTTTTTTATAGTAGTATGTTGCATACATGCACCACAATTTTCTAGATGAGTCCCTATTATTGAAAATAAACTATTTTCAAATACTCACCAAGTCCTAAAATGGCGAATATCTTTGTACATAAGAACCATCTTTGCATTCTTGGTTATATGTATTAATTATTTAATATACTATTAAATTTTCTAGCACAGTATTTTATTTAGAAGTTTTACATGACACTGTGTTCCATGTTTCAGAGAGAGCTGTCTTGGGGAAGGGGCTTAAAATTGGGAACCATCTTGGTACCACAGATATTTAACACTGTGGTTGCTACAGGTCCTCTGAAGAATGCAAAGCCAGAGTAATTCAATTGGCATTGGAATTAGAGCAACTGTTCTATTATTGTGTGCAAACTCCTGCTATAAATAACCTGACAGTATCCATCTGCACGGGATACAGAAAAACAAGAAACATGCAAAGTAAAGACCAAAATAGACTTTGGGTCCATCTGGTACACCCTCTTCATGGGGCCCCAAACAGATGGTATAAATTCCCAAGATATACCTGCCTAATGGCATTGTCTTATCTCGGGGAAGAACGGGGATTCCTTCCAGCAAATGGTGCAGCCAAAAAGGAAAGGGAAATGAGCCACTGGGATTCATCCTTTTATTTAACGAATAATTCTGTGAACACCTGATATGTTCCAGGCATCATTCTAGACCCTAGGAATACAACAATGAACAAGAGGGACAAGTTCTCTCAGCTCATGATCTGGTGATGGTTACTATTTTCCAACCCCCTTTTGCTAGCTTTTCCTCCTGTCTCGCCACCTGGTCTTCTTCTGTTCTCCCAGTTGGAGGACCCAGGCCGAGCTCTCTCCACTGAGTTTTTTCTCTAGCTCACTCTGTAATGGCTGGTAAATATTCAGTAATTTGCACCCACTAGCTTCATTGGCCAGTTCTGGTACTCAGAGGTATGACCTGTTCACCTTTGAACCTCTGATCTAGCACAGAACCCAGCACCTAAAAAGTGCTCAATTGATAATGAACTTAAGAAGGTATTAGCCCATAAAAAAAGAGATCCCCCCACCTCTGAAGAAGCTCTCCAGAAATTGGCATCATCTCTTTTCTCTGTTCTCTTCTCAGAGGTCTAGAAAAGATATTGAACAATTAGGTTCTCTTGAGGAGGTGTGGTGGAAAAAATAGCATGCATCACTTCAGGTATATCCTAAGGTATATTTACTGTACATTAAGCTTGGAGGAGTTCTTTCTTTATGGGTCTCGCTAGCATGTGTCAACTCTGAGCGTAGAGACGGAGATATATATAGAGAGAGACAGACAGGTAGATATATATAGATAGGTGGGCAGATAGCGATAGATGGATGACAGAGGAAGTGGAAACTGGCAGGGAACACCATGTGTCTCAGGCAGGAAAGAGATGAAAGATGAAAAGGGAGACTGATTATAGCCCGAAGCACCAAAGCTCTGAGTGATCCACACAGGGGTGAGAATCGTCGGGAGACTCAGGAATGAGCACTTTCCAGTAGACAGTGGCAGGGCTTTCAAGGTTTTTTTCAAAGCAAGGGCTCCTCACTTTCACTGTTTGCAGCTGGAGAGAGAAAAGAAAGGAGGACAGACTGCGAATGCTTTTAGCAAAGCGAAATGAAGACATACACCCACATGCACAGGGATTTGAGTCGTATGTACTAAAAAGTAATGGGATGGCCTCGGGTCATCCATCTCTGACCAAATCCAACCCTGGATGTGTCTCAGGTGTCTTCCTTACAACAAAGTGGACTGCGTTCCAGAGAGAGAAAGAGAGCAGATCTGAGGTCCTTGCAGAGGCTGGGTCCTGGGGTTCTTCAAGGAAGGTTTGGAGAATGCTGACTTAGAAAAAAGAGGTCCCTGTCCTTACTTATCCACTGCCTGAGTCCCATGGGGGGGTTCCCCTAGGGCCCTGCAGTGAGGGGGTGCTACCAGTGGAGAGGAAGCTATTGCATGGCCTCCAAAAAGGTCAGCCAATGAGAAAATAAGGGCAGACCCATCAGGATGTGTGCTTGGTCCAGCATCTCCGAGCTCCCTGGCAAGCCATGACTCATGAGAAATGAAGCCAAGTAACTGAGAATGAAATCAAGTCTGAATGTGGTCGTTAATCCAACCCAACCATCTATGCCAACAGAGAAAAATATCAAGTAGGAAAATCTTCCCATCTACCAGAAGGAAAAGAAATTGCAAGAAATGTCCTGTGAAGTTTGCCCTCTTGTAAGACGTCTTGGGGTGGCTCTCAGCTAGGCCACTTCTGTCTCCCCAACCTCCTTTTATGAAGTCCACATCTGAATATTCTGCACTGCAGAGAGTGGGACCGTGAGTCACAGGGTTGTGGAACTGAATCTGTTTCAAACAGCCACCTAGTAATCATGATTCCTCAAAAACTCTCTGGTCAACCACTGGATCCATGGAAAGCTCAAACCAAGGTGAGAGCCCCCCCTTTGGAGGCTGTGTTCCCCATAAGTTCCCCCTTTCTCCCCCTGAGTTTATCAGGAGCCATGTCCTGAAATCAAAAGAAGGATAAGCCATTAAACAAGCCCATCGAGACAGGCACAAAATGGTTATTAAATGCAACCCATCACCACCATGTACAGAGACGTCGGAACCCATTTCTATTCACCCCCTTCACAAACCCTTGCAATGGTCCTACCGCGGGATATCGCCGCGAGTGTCAATCCTGCTATTTCACCTCCAAAATTAACAAGGCTCTCTAGAGGCCGCCTCCCTCACCTGTCAAAACCAACACTCTGCTGAGCACAGAGCCCAAAAGTGCCATTGAGGACAAGCCCCTCACAGGTAGAAAGGCGATGATATAGACCCAGGCCCTTCTCTTGGCAAATACTGGGATTTGCTGTCAGGTCTAAATAAATTCTTTTAAGAAAATAGCTCAGTCCTTTCCTTAGCAAGTACATATCGGCCTATATTTTTAATCCGTGTGGGGGTGTGTATAGATCATGTTTATGCAGTCATTTTCTCGCTCAAGGATAAAACCTGCTGGCAGCATGACTCTGTACAAGTGTGAACACTGAACCTGCTGTATCCCTTCGTCTGCTCCTTGTAGGTATTTGAATGAGCTCCCACATGGGTGCAGTGGCTGGGCTCTGTGGACTAGGAGGCCCAAACTAGGCACTCTGACATTGGCATTGCAGGCTTCCATCAACTTCTGCCTGCAAGTAGCTAGCCTACCCACAGGGGTTGAATGGCAAAGAGGAAATACAGTCACCACCCACAGAATTAAACCAGGATGACTTTTCTAGGGGGAATGATAAATTGTACTCTGCCTATAAGATTTGTGAATGCGATTAAAGACTTATTGATTGAGTGCTAGGTGTATCTGTGTACATTGTCTCATCTATTCCTCACACTGCCACCCCAGAAGGTAGGTACTGCCAGTTCCACATTGGCTAATGGGAGAACTCAAGCTCACAGAGACTGCATGCCTTGCTCAAAGGCACCCAGAGAGCAGACGGCAAAGCTGGGCTTCAAAGCTGGTGTTCTAGGGCTCCTAATCCCATTTTCACCACTCCTGGTCATTGATTTATGCAGCCCCAGCCAGGCAGTGTACTGAGAGCTTTGGGTGGAGGGAAGGAAGCAAGCTGAGGTCACACATGTGACTAGTCCAGGGCAATCAATGGCCAGAGGAAATTGACTAGGACAGCTGGTAAACCCCTTTGCCTTAGGAACCAGCAGAACCTTGCACTGAGAACAGTTCAGGCCCCCACAATGCTCAAGGTAGCTGGCACAGAACCCAGAGTGAAGACTTCTGGACAGTGAGCTTCTCCATGAACAACTGGATCCCAAGTTGTCTGCAGGAAGCTCTAGCCAAGCTGAACCCAAAGAGAGCAGAAGTCAGGGCAAGGTCTGGGGGAAGCAGTGTGCAGAAAGCAGTGCACAGGATAGGGTCAGAGACTGAGCTTCTCAGTCCACGAGTCTCCACAGGGAGGTACAGGGAAAACAAGGCTCCATGGAATGGAGCTCCAGAGTCTTGTTGGTGTCTTCCCAGGCCCTCCCAAGTGCGCCTGTGACCGGCACCCAGAGCGGCAGCTGGCCACTGCTGCTGCCCACTGCCCCCCGCCCACTGCAACCTCTTACCCACTGCTCCCTGCCTTCGCCTCCTGGATTCCACTCTCTGGCAGTTCCCGGGGCCCTTTTGCCTCAGAACCCACTGGACCCCCATTCTGCTTCTTGGACCTTAGATTTCTCCCACCTAGTTTCTTGCTCTGCTACAAAATTGGGAAAGAGAAAAATTATTTTCCTGGCCTGGTCCAAAAAAAATATATCACTAGAACTGCACACAGTGGTAATATCTGTGGTTCCCTGTCCAGTAGGGAATTTGCTGGAATTGTCTGGTGGGCATTTATAATAATTATGAGAGTTCTTCCAGTGGGTTTGGGAGAATGAATTTAGATATTGTGAGTCATAATGTATGTTCCACCTTCAGGGGCAAAGTAAAGTGACATGGTGGATATATATTTTCATAGGGAGTTAAATCTAGTTTTGTTTAATGAAGTTTGAGGTGAGGGAGCACGGTGTTAAACATGGCTTGACTGTTTGGTTCAGGAATGGGCTATTTAAATGCTCGATTGCCTAATGCTTCTCGTTGCTTTTTAAAACTCATTTTATTAAGAACTACAGCTAACTCAACAGAGCCAGATGTATCAATGGGAGACAGGGATGTCCGCATCCAGAGTGAGACAGTTTTGAATCACAGGCACTCACTGCTGAAGTCAGTAACATCCCCGTGGAGACACCCCAGAGAACCAAGGCACGGAATCACCCCTCACTGGGAGATGCTGCCTGATTTGGAAAACAACGTGCAGAAGCAGGCCTTACACAGCCAGAGGGGCCACCAGAGAGGGGCCCTTTTCAGGGGAGGGCCATGGGAAGGCACCCCATTGCTTGCACAGAACTTCATGGGCTCCGGGTGCACCCTATGCAGGTTCCAAGCTGTGAAGGTCCCATCTTGGCTGCCATGCCAGCGCCAAACTCTGAAAGAGCATTCACAAACCTACCTTGTTCCTCCCTGTCTGCGCTGAGGTCTCACAGTTTTCTGGAATGAAAGACGAGACAGAGATTCATTTGCCCTGGGACTTCCGGCCTGGGTCTTCCTGCTGTCTTTGAGGGCCTGCACCCTGACAGTCCAGCAGGCAGGAAAGGAGGGATGTAGTTCTGCACCATGATGTGTGTGAGGGACTACCTGGGGATAAAGGCGATAGATACAGGAAGCTACTCATAGTTTAGCTTTCCAGAACTTTCTTTTATGATCATTTCCTTCCAGAATCATTTTTATAATGTTTTCCCAATAATTGTGTGCGGACTTCAGCTGCCATTACGTGGCATTAAGCCTATACCTTATTCTGGGCAGAAGGGGTAGCTGCCCGACACCTAGCGGTCCTGCCTGAGACCGAGTGCCCAGGCCACTCCTTCTCAAGCTCTCTTTCATCTTTTATAAAGCTTGCCATTGTTCTTCAGATAAGGCACACTCAATTCTCTAAAGGGAGATTTTTGTAAGTGATGTTTTGATTTGTAAATTCTTTAATTTGTTCAACAGTATCGGGCAAGGCACTAGGACCTCAGTGGGCAGCAAGGGGCTGTCTCTAAGCGTAGAAGCCAGATACCCTCTGCCCTGCCATCAGGGTACGGTCTAGTGGAGAAGCCTATAGCCCGGCAGAAAATGTATAAATTTAAGCTGTAATGGGTCATTCTAATGAACAAGGTAAGTCAGGAGAGCTCTAAAACACAACCTGACTAGTCCAAGCGATTGGGGGAGCCTGAGCTTAGGGCTTAATGACTGTGGCTACCTCTGGTTAATAGGCAGGGGGAAGCCAGACAAACCCTGTGGAGAAGGAGGGCTGTTCCAGGCCAAACATTTTTGTTTGCTTGCCTCTTGCATTTTTCTCGAATATTCTAAGTATATAGGAAATAAGGGAATATTATTAATTTTTATATCACTTTCTATTTACATAAAATTATTTTATTAATTTGAATAGCTTTTTTGTCCATTTCTTTGGGGTTTCCTGGTAAATAACCATTTTATATACAACCCTAATCTTTTTAAGACTACTACTTTAATTTTTTTCTACTTCTTAGGGGAAGAAGTTTGACAAGTATATTTGTCCTAAATGTATAAACCTCACAACTTGACCACTGGCTCTGGTATTCCATAATGTGGTGAACAGGCCCGTGTTCACCCTTCTTTAACCTTTCGTGAAATAAACAATTCATCCACAGATGAAAGGCGACAATAGATATAGTAGAAACCCACCCCTCTCTTCTTTCATCGGGAAAATCCAAAAGACTATAATCCAGGCAGGTGCCATCCCTCCTGGGTGTCACAGAGAGAACTGTTTTATTGTCAGTGTGCAGCTCTTGTATGTTGTACTCCAATAGCAGATTCAAGAAAAAAAATACTTCTTAGTACATTAATGGCAGGAACGAAGGTAATGGAAAGGGCACAAACAAAATTTTCCTAAACAGAGCAATGCTATTTCTTTATAAAGTCAAGGTTGTGTTGTCTTCAAGACAAGTTCAACCTTGCATAGATGAGGTGTGCTATCTCTTAGGTGAACCAGTGAGGAAGCAGCCACTGCAGACTGAATTAGCAATAACAGACCTTCCACGCCTCTCGCCTGTGCTACTGGAATCTCTTCTCTCCCATGGGGCAGCCAGCAACGCATGGGAAGAGACGGGAGCAGACACCACTGCTCCTATGAGGGGGCATGGGGTTTCCCATGATGTCCAGGGACTTGACAGAGAGAGAGGTTGCATGGGAAGGAACACGCATGGTGGATACCTCTTTTCCAAGGTTCAGGCCTGGAAGGACTTTCCCTTACATTGGGCTAGGGTGTTGATGAAATTGATGAGGGTTCCGGCCTCTGGATCATCACACTGTTTGCTAGAGAACTTCCTAACAGTTCAGGAGAACTTCCTTTTTTAGCTCCCTGGTGTTTCTGCTTATCTGGTCTGGGGGGATGATGAGGCAGAGCAGCCCTGAGGTGCCATGGCCCCCACCTGCTGATATCATTCTTCCTAAGGATCAGAAGGCAGACCCCACACTGGGAATCAGAAATGAGCCCAGCCTGCACCACCCATGGTCTGGGGACACCCTCTGAGACAGAAAATAAGTCCCACGGTATTCTAGTTACATGAGTCATGAACACATTAGAAAAAGTCAAAGTCATACCACAGGAGGCAAAGCACCAGGCCACCTGGAGGACTAGCCAAGGCCAGCTACAAGTCTGGTGGGAGCATCCCAGCACAAAGTTCCATTTTTAACAGAAGCCTGATTCTCCGACCCTCCTAGAACTGAACAGAAAGCATACCCATCTGTGCCTATTCTGGAGAAGCTAGCCAACCCCAGACTGGCTCTCTAACCTGCAAACACTCTGTCTAGGACAGAAACGTTTGGATTAATTTTTAAATCCTCACAACAACAGGATATGAAGGTACATATTTATGGTCCCAGTTTTAAAGATGAAGAAAGAGTATCAGAGGGGTTGTAGCAGATACTGTTGGTTGCCTACCCAATGACTCACCCCTCGTCCTCCTTTCTAATAGAAGCCTGGTTTTACATACATGTACAGATTTTTCTGCATGGCCATGAACTTCAGGGGTCCCCTCTCCAGCCTAGGAGGCAGCAAGAAGAAACTGTGGTTTATCTGGATCAACCATATTGATTCTACTCCCTTTGCCAGAGATTGGTTAGAAGGCGGGCCTTAGGCAAACTTGTGGAAATAGAATGTGACAGTGTGTCTCCTAGACAGCTTCCAGGAACTGCTTTCTTTCTCATAAAAGAAATGAGCCCTCTTCCGCAGCTGCGCATGGTGGGGCCTGAGTGAGATTCCTGGAACCGAGGCAGCCTCCTGCAATCACCGAGCTAGGCTAGGAGCCCCACCTGTCCGCTAAGGGTGGCAGAGGAAAGCGATGCAAAGAATCAAGGCTGTCCATTCACACTGATGAGCCGTTGAATTCCACACCCCCGGAGCGACCTGAAATCAGAACTTCTGACGATAGGATAGAAAACTTTTGCTTTAATTATTCAGTCACTCTGCGCTGGGGTTTTTCTTATTTGCAGCCCGAAGCACCCTGACAGATATAGAAGGCGAAGGACTTGCCTCAGGTCATGCAGCTAGAAAGCCATAGAGTTTGGCTAAAATTCCAGCTCTTGGGATTACAAGGAGCATGCATGCACTTTCTGCTCTGCTGAGGAGTACAACAGCGCGAGGAGCAGTCTCAGGGACTCATCAGGATCCCTCCCCATGCGAGGATCTCTCTCTGTTAGGCATCTGTCAACTTTCTAGTGCTAAAAAAAGACTCCGTGAAAATGGCTTTTTAAAAAACACAAAACAAATCTCCTCTCTCCTCGCAGTGTTTTCCTCTCCGAAGCATCGCAACTGCTTTTCATTCTGCCCACCGCGTCAAGATAACAGGATTTAATTACCAGATTTACGCACTGCCAGCGTGGCGTAAATGCATTGGCCTGAACTAAAATGAATGCAGTTATTTAAGAAAAGAAAAGAAATGCATCAATACAATGACAGCAGATACAGAGATGGCAGTTTTATTTACTGTATTTCCTTGCAGAAAGCAGTTACGCCATTTCAAAGAGATTATTGGGTTTTAATGACCCAGGACATTAAAAGACACTTCTCCCAGGGACACTGGCGCTGTACCTCAGGTTAAGGAGGCGATGAATTCAAGAAATAATAACCTGTTTGTGGCAACCCCTCCCCACTCTTTCATGAGGATCCCCACCGTGGCCACCCTCCAGTTAGTGCGGGCCACTGGTTGGGCATGTCATCAAAGAATGCTGTGTCGTATTCTGAGTACGTGCAGGGGATCTCTCCAGATTGACTTAGAAGCAGCTTTTGGGCTCCACGATGAAAACCACAGCTGGTGCGAGCCCTGTCTCCAGGTGCCACCAATTCTCTCAACAGTACACTCCAGCTGCCTCACCCATCCGGGCCAAGTCCAAGTTCTCAGAACTAAGTCCAAGTTCCAAGAACCAGAGTCTCGCTTGGTTCCCTGGAGCTGATGGACATCTATCTGGACACCAGGTAGGAAGAAGTTCCTAAGTGACATGTCCGATGTCCTGGGGCTCTGAGAGAGCCAGCCCCAGAGAACTCAGCCCAAGCAGCTTCCCTCTGATCCGCCTTACACTTTGGACTGCCGCCACAGATTTCTTTTGAGGAGAAGGGGCTGCAATTTTGAAAGGTTAGAAACTGAGGATCTGGGCCGACCTCTTTACTTTGCGGGGGGTGAGCACCAGAGAGGGACCTTTAAGGTCTGGAGGCAGCTGAAGAGAGAAAGAAGGCTAGAGCCAGGCCTCTGTCACTCCCAGGCTGCTCCTGATCCCTCCGGCTGGGATCTGGGGGCACCTGAAGGGGTGATTTTTGAACTTTTAACACCTCCCCTGCTGCTACCACCCACCCCTGCAACCACACTAGCTGCCAGCTGTGCCCTGTCCGGGTAAATAAGGGTGGGTAAGTGCTCCCCTCTCCCCAGGTGCCCTCTCAGATTTGCAAAGTAAAGACTGTCATTCACTGGGTATTAGTAATACAGTTGGAATTGACCGAACCTCCCAACACTTTATAGCCTCCTCAAGTTTCCTATAAGAAACCTACTCCGAAGCTGTTTCCTTGGAGATGTGAAGAAAATAACAAATTTGCTAACCACTTTCCTAATGATATTCCTCCTCCCTAAGCATATGGGTACAGGGCTAAATTTTGCAGAAATCTCTGAACTTTTCTACTGAGTTTAACAGGAACACAACATTTAGAAGCAGCTTCAATACGGTCACGGCCATCAGAGGTGATCTTACCAGCGTCAGCGGCACCCTGGTCCTCTGTCCTGGAGGAAACTCGTAGACCACCTCGCCCAGGGAGCCCTCGGGGAAACAGCATTTCCCGGGCGGTCAGGGCCCCAGCGTCAAGCCGCTGAAGGCATTCGGCCCAGGGCAGGCTGGGCGGCGCATGTGTGAGCAGGTGCCATGATGGAAACGTGGCTGGAGGACAAATCTGGGTGTGAGGGCTTGCGTTGGTGCCCTTGTTGGAGAGGTACTGTGGTATCTGGGAGTGAGGGGTGTCTGGGACCCTCCACAGAAAAGAGGGGCACTCCTATGGACAAGGGAGCCTCAAAGACGACTCGAACCTCAGATCCGTATGGAAAGCCAACAGAAATAAAGACCATTGCTGGCTACATAACCAAGTAATGCTTACAACACAGATATGGAGACAAGCAGAAGCCAGCAATCCTACATTAAGCCATTCACCTCCTACAGAAGGAAAAGTGGCAAAACCCAGCATAAGATGGTCCAGCAGCAGATGGTGGTAGCCAGTGGTTGGAGCCAGCCTAGCTTACTCACAGCCAGTCTCCCCAGTATAAAAGCTGAGCCACGTGGGGCACATTCCTCGGCCTCCCTAAGCCTCAGCTCCCACAGCTGTGAATGGGGACAAC
>PVKM010009135.1:0-37456 GCA_004027735.1 Carollia perspicillata | reverse complement strand
CCCCCCAGTGCTCCCCACTTCCCTCCCATTTCCACCCCCCTTAGTTTTTGTCCATGTGTCCTTTATACTTGTTCCTATAATCCCTTCCCTTTTTCCCCTGAAATTCCCTCCCCTCTTCCTTCTGGTTACTGTCAGCCTGTTTTCTATTTCAACATCTTTGGTTATATTTTGCTTGCTTGTTTGTTTAGTTGCTTAGGTTCCTGTTAAAGGTGAGATCATATGGTATTTGTCTTTTACCGCCTGGCTTATTTCACTTAGCATAATGCTTTCCAGTTCCATCCATGCTGTTGCATAGGGTAGGAGCTCCTTCTTTCTTTCTGCTGCATAGAATTCCATTGTGTATATGTACCGTAGTTTTTTGAGCCATGCATTTACTGATGTCCACCTAGGTTGCTTCCAGCACTTGGCTATTGTAAATTGTGCTGCTATGAACATTGGGGTGCATAGGTTCTTTTGGAATGGTGTTTCAGGGTTCTTGGGATATAGTCTTAGCAGTGGAATTGCTGGGTCAAAAGGCACATCCATTTTTAGTTTTCTGATAAAATTCCATACTGTTTTCCATAGTGGTTGTACCAGTCTGCAATCTCACCAACAGTGCACTAGGGTTCCCTTTTCTCCAAACCTCTCCAACACTTGTTGTTTGTTGGTTTGTTTATGATGGCCATTCTGACCGGTGTAAAGTGGTATCTCATTGTGGTTTTAATTTGCATTTCTCTGATGGCTAGCGATACAGTTTTTTATTATAGTGAACAATACTGATAAGGAAATACCCTGTGTGTGTGTATACATATACCTATATGTATGTATGTATACATACATACATATAGGTATATGTGTACATATATATATGAGTTCCCACTGGACAGTGGTTCTCAGCTAGGTGTAGTATTGCCTCTGCAGGTAAAGGGCATTTAGAAATTATGGAGGATTTTCCATTGTTACTGTACAGTGATTGTGAGGTACCACTGGCACGTAGTAGGAAAGGGATGCCAGCTCTCCTGACATGCATAGCACAGATTGTTCCACAAAAATGCCAACATTGACTTTTTCAGTAACAATACCCTACAATTGTTTGGAGTCAAATTATTGTTTTGGCTATAGCAGTCTTCTCCCCTTATGTACAGGGGATACATTCCAAGCCCCCAGCACGGATAGTACTGAACCCTGTATATGTTAATATAGTATGTTTTCTCCTATACATGCACACCTTTTTCCTTAATCAGCGCCCTAGGATTTAACTCTGTTGGAAATGTGGCAGCAGCTTCTTCATTGGCAGCTATGTCTCCAGTAATCCTTACATTTTTCAGTTCACACCTGTTCCTGAATCGGGGTGACCATCCTTTACTTGCAGTAAATGGCTTGCTGTCACCCCTTTCAGAGGATCCATTGCCAAGGTGTTCTTATAGGCTCAGTGCTTTCTGGCCCAACACACCACCAGTCAGAACATGTTTTCTATTCATCTTCCACCTACAAATTTCATGTGTTTTCCATCTTAACTACGTATTTATCACCCATGGTGGCCTAACTTTTATAGTTTGAGGTGTGATAGCAAAACTAGTATGAATTTCTCCTTTTTTCACAATTTCATTAATAGAAGATTTGTTCTTACTGTAGGTCTTAGCAAACTCAGTGTACAATTTTTTTCTTTCTTTATTAATTGAAGAACTTCCACCTTTTCACTTAAAAGAAGTACTTTATGGCTTCTCTTTGGCATATCTGAATTGCCAGCATCATTATTCTTGTGCTGTGGGGCCATTATTAAGTAAAATAAAGGTTACTTGGACAAAAAGCACTGCGATACCACGACAGTCTCTGTGACCCCTGAGACCACCACTAAATGACTAACAGGCAGGGAGCATGTACAGCGTGGACACGCTGGGCGAAGAGATGGCTCATGTGCCTGATGGGACAGAGCAGGGTGGTGTGAGATTTCATTGCCCTACTCAGAATGGCATGCAGTTTAAATTTTATGAATTGTTTGTTTGTGGAATTTTCCACTTAATTTTGGAACACAGTTGATTGCAGGTAGCAAACTGCAGAAAATGAAATTGGGGACATGGGTGGACTGCTATATAACCCTATTCAACTTTCCTAGATAACAGCACGTTATTTTCCACATTCGATGTGCTTCCACTGGGCTCTCAGAGTACTGATTACTTCCTTGCCAATACTTGATATAATTAGACTTTTAAAATGTTACACATCTGGTAATCTGAAATGGAATCTCATTGTGTTCTCAGTTTTATTCATCAGATTACTAATGAGGCTGAATATTTTTCCATCTGTTAATTTTTTAAAGTATATTTTATTGATTATGCTATTACAGTTGTCCCAATTTTTTCTCCCCTTTATCTCCCTCAGCCCTGCACCCCCCACCTTCCAGCATTCCACCCCACCCCTTAGTTCATGTCCATGGGTTATGCATATAAGTTCTTTGACTTCTCCAATTCCTATACTATTCTTAACCTCCCCCTGTCTATTTTGTGCCTACCTACTATGCTTCTTACTCCCTGTACCTTTTCTCCCACTTTCTCCTTCTCCCACTTCCCACCGATAACCATCCTTGTGAACTCCATTTCTGTGATTCTGTTCCTGTTCTTTTTGTTAGTTTTTGTTTTTTAGGTTCAGTTGTTGATAGTTGTGAGTTTGTCATTTTACTGTTCATAGGTCTTGATCTTCTTCTTCTTTTTCGATAAGTCCCTTTAACACTTCCTGTAATAATGTCTTGGTGATGATGAACTCTTTTAGCTGTACTTTGTCTGGGAAGTACTTTATCTGCCCTTTGATTCTAAATGATAACTTTGCTGGACAGAATAACCTTGGATGTAGGTCCTTGCCTTTCATGACTTGGAATATTTCTTTCCACTCCTTGCCTGTAAGGTTTCTTTTGAGAAATCAGCTGATGGTCTTATGGGAACGCCTTTGTAGGTTACTGTCTCCTTTTCTCTTGCTGCTTTTAAGATTCTCTTCTCTAATTTGGGGTAATGTAATTAGGATGTGTCTTGGTGCATTTCTTCTTGGATCCAACTTCTTTGGGACTCTCTGTATGTCCTGGGCTTGCATGTATAGTTCCTTCTCCAGACTGGGGGAGTTTTCCTTCGTTATTTGTTCAAATAAGTTTTCAATTTCTGCTGTTCCTCTTCTCTTTCTGGCACCCCTATGATTCAGATGTTGGAACATTTAAATTTCTCACAGAGGTTTCTCAGCCTCTCCTCATTTTTTTGAATTCTTGTTTCTTCATTCTGTTCCAGTTGGATGTTTATTTCTTTCTTTTGTTTTCCAAACTTTGATCTGAGTCCTAGTTTCCTTCCCTTCATTGTTGGTTCCCTGTATATTTTCTTTTATTTCACTTTGTATAGCCTTCATTTTGCGACCAAACTCGATCAGTTCTGTGAGCATCCTGATTACCAGTGTTTTGAACTGTGCATCTGATAGGTTGTCTATCTCCTCATCGCTTAGTTCTTTTTCTGGAGTTTTGATCTGTTCTTTCATTTGGGCCATATGTCTTTGTCTTAGCAGACCTGTTATGTGGTAAGAGGCAGAGCCTTAGGTATTCTCCAGGGCGGGGCAACCATCTGTGCTTCTCTCTGCTCTGCAGCTCTGTATGTGGGGGAGGGGTCAGAGAGGGAACAGTGCTGCTCGCTCATCTCCCACCCCACTTTCCGCCACTTCCCTTGTGACCCACAAGTGGATTGTGCCCTTTCAGGTGCTGATTCCTGGGTGAGTGGGCTTGCGTATCTTCTAAGAACCTATGAGTCTCTCCAATAGACTGTCCTGTGAGGTGGGGAGTTTCTCCTGCCCCCGCAACCCCACAGACTTTTACAGCCAGAGATTTTGAGACTTTAGCTTCCTGCACGCTGGGACCCTGGGTCGCATTGTCTGTCTTGCTCCCTAGTTGTTCCTCCTGGCTTATCCACACACCAATGTGGGAAATCCTGTCCACCAGCCACTTCCTTGCCCACCCTGTCAGCCACCTTGCCAGGTGTCCTCCGCCTTTCTTACCAGTCTGGATAAATGTTTCTTTTTTAACTCTTTGGTTGTCGGACTTCCATGCAGTTTGATTTTCTGGCGGTTCAGGTCGTTTTTTGTTTTTAAATTGGTTGTCGTCCTTCTTTTGGTTGTGCGAGAAAGCAAAGTGTTTCTATGTATGCCTCCATCTTGGCTGACTGCCCATCTGTTTCTTTTCTTTTTTTTTTTTTTCCTAATGTTTATTTGTATGTTTTTTACTTGTTTTTCAGTTAGGTTATTTCTGTCTTTTTCTTAATATCAGAACATACAAAAATGTTTTTATTATTGACTTCCCTTTATCATATTGACACTAATCTTTTGGTTAAATGGGTTAAAAGATCTTGTAGCAGTTTGTTGTTTATTAATTCTCTACATGCTTTTGATGAACAGAACAGCTATTTCATCAAAAGCATATATTCAAATTTCAATATTTTTATATTTTAAGTTTTGCTTTTTACATTTAAGTATTTGATCTATCAGTATTTTATTCATGTTGTGAGATACTCATTGTTATTTTTTTTCTAATGTGGAAGTGAGTTTATCTCTTTCAATTAATATACAATGTCAGTTTTATCATACGAGGTTTCTATAAACAAGGTGGGACAAAAGTAGGTTTATAGTCATTCGTATGGAAAATAATGTAATAATAAATAATAATACAAGAATAAACTCTGTGTTTAATGTACTCACAACTGTAAACCTAAATATCCTTTAAATATCCCTGGTCAGTCCCACAATGTCTTAATTACTATAATTTTGATAGCTCCTGGGGCAAGTCCCACTACGTGGTGATTCTTAAGGAGTAGTAAGTACGTGGCTATTGTGCATTTGCCCTTCTTCAAGGGTGTGAAATTCCTAGAAAAGCCCTACTAGATGTTCCATCGAATCTACATATAAACTGGGAAGGAATGAAATCTTTGTGTAATTTATTTATAGGTGATTTTGTATTTCTTATGTAGAGATTTATTTCATTGGAAAATAGTAGTAGTTTTATTTCTTTTCAATTCTTAGGTGCCTTTTGCTTCCTCCCTTACTGAACTGGTTAGAATCACCATTATGATTTTGTTGTGAGAGCAAATATTTTTATCTCATTTCTGATTTTAGAACAATTTTTATGTTTTAACCACAAGTAAGATGTTATTGAATGTTTCTGACTCACTTGCATGAATGGTAGTTGATACACTAGCTGTCAGCTAGCATTCCTTTCTAGTCCAGGGGTCTCTGAGCAATCTGACTTCTTACCATGGGCTGGTTCCTCCGAAGGAAGCATCCCCAAAGCACTAAGTGGAAACTACCCAGCCATTTCTGGCCTAGCCTTGGACGTTACTCAGCATCACTTCTGTTACATTCAGTTGGTTATCAGTTACCAGAGTTGGTCCAGTATCAAGGAGAGGAGACATAGACTCCCCTAACCCACCCTTCGATGGCTGGAATGTTGAGGAATTTGATTACATTTTAAAACCTTCAAGCCTAGAATATGGAATTTTCATAAATGTTTCCTTGTATGTGCTTGAGAAGAATATACAGGAAAGGGCAAAAGTAGGTGTACAGTTGTGAGTTTGCTAAACAGAGTTTATTCTTGTATTATTATTTGTTAATTATTATATTTTCCATATGAACAACTGGAAACCTAGTTTTCCCACCGCTGTATACTCTCATTGGTTACAAGGTTTTGTTTGTGTCTATTAATTGCAGCTTCTCAGTTTTGTGATTGAAATCTATATTTTCTCACTGCTTGCTTACTTGTTAGCATGGATTTTATTGTTGTTTATCTGCTTAATTAAGAACTGGTGCTTTCTATATTTTGAAGGTACTGTTAATAGGTGCATAGAAGTCTACAATTATTTTAATCTTGTGGTTGAATTAAAACTTTTATCAGTATGCACTGATCTTTCATCTCTTGCAACGTCTTCTGCTTTAAAGATTATTTTGTCTGGTTATAAATAACTGTACCATTTTTCTTTTGTTAAGGATTTGCCTGGTGTATGTTTATGATGTACTTTCAATATCTCTGTATCCTAATGTTTTATGTATGTCTTATAAGGAACACACAAGTGGGAATTTATATTTTATCTGGAAGTTTAGTTCCTTTATATTGTCATGATCACTGACCTATTTGCATTTTTGTTCTTTTATATTTTTATCTTCTGTTTGACATGCTTTTTCTATTTTCTTTCCCCTCCTTCATGGCCTTTCTTCTTTAAGTTAAGAACCCATCTCTTGTTCCATTTTTTTTAAACTCTGCTAGTTTGAAATGTTTCTTTATTTCTATTTTTATGCATACTCTGGAAATTTTGTCCAGCATATTTCACTTAAAGTCTAATATTGGTGTTTTTAATGAATTTCTGATTAATACACGGTCCTTACAGTGCTTTGATTTCACTACCATCTTGACTTATATGCTATTTTTGTCCAGTTTTAATCATATCTGGGTGTAAATTTCTCAAATTAAACATACAATCAGTGTTTATTTAGATTTACCCTCATGTTTAAAGTTTATTTTGCTTACCATTCTTTCCTAAGTCTTAAACATTTCTTCAAAAATAATTTTTCTTTTCCTGAAGTATGTCCTTTACAAGTTAATTTACTAAGGGTCTCTTTATAAACAGTCAGTTTTGTGAAGTCTAGAATGTCTGTTTCTCCATTGTTCTTGGAATCGTAGTTTTGTGGGGGTTAGACTCCTAGGTTGACAGTATTCTTTGAAAATATTATTCAAATGATTTCTGTCATTGCTGTAGAGAAGTCTGCTGTCAGGCTAATTATCATCCCTTTGGAGATGATTAGTTTTTTCTGTCTGTCGATTTTTATGATTTCTCCATTGTCTTTAATGTTCTGTCATTTCATTTTGATGTATCTGAGTATGGATTTTTTTTAACTTGCTTTGGATTCATTGTAATTTTCTGACTCCTGTGTCTTACTAAGTTCTGTAAAATTCTCATTTGTTGTCTCTGAATATCACTTCTCTCTAATTCTCTTTATCCTTTCGTTTGAGAATCTCTTTAGAAGTTCAGTGGACTTTAATTCATCTCTTAAAAACTCATATTGCCCTGGCTGGTGATGCTTAGTGGATTGAGCACGGGCCTGCAAACCAAACAACCACAGTTTGATTTCCCAGTCAGGGCACCTGCCCGGGTTGCAGGCCAGTTCCCAGCAGGGGACGCACGAGAGGCAACCATACATTGATATTTCTCTCCCTCTCTCTTTCCCTTACCCTCTAAAGATAAATAAATACAAAATCTTGAAAAAAGTTTTCTTTAAAAGATTTTAAAAAACTAATTTTGTCCATCTTTTTATCTTTCCACATGTCTGTGCTACATTGTGGCCATTTTTCTCATATATGCATTCTTAGTCAACATTTTCTTTTGAACTCTGTCTAGTCTGCTAAGTAACCTGTCCACTGAGTTTCTAATTTTATTTCCAGAGTTTTTTATTTCTAAATGTTCTGTTTGGTTCCTTTCCATATCTGCTTTACTGGTTTTGATAGGCTCTTTTTCCTTATAAGAATATTCCATATTCTCAGTTATTTATTTCTTTGTATACATATGTGTACATATATAACACATTTATTGTGTTATCTTTAGTAATGCTAATATTCGCAATCTTTGCAGGTATAATTCTGTTGTTTGCTTCACTCTCTCTCACTCACAGACTTGTATAGCAACTTGTGGTTGTGAGCTTATTTTCCTTGGAGCATACTTGAGAAAAAAGTTGAGACCTGGGTTTAAAGTGCATTTTTCTAGAGATAGTTTGCATTTGCTTCTGCTAAGTATCTGAAAGCCCCACTGTCCTAGGACACTTTAAATTTTTGATTTTGAGTTTTTCAGGCCAGACAGGGGATAACAATTTAGTCCTCAAGCCTGCCTGAATGTAGGCCTGTAGCTGGGGATTCACAAGAGAAATTTGCTTTGGTTTCTTTTCCATTCAGCCAAGGATAAGGTAGGCATGACTTCCTTTAATCATTTTTTTCCTCTGTAGGACAAGGGTATTTTTTTCTCTGTGCACAATGGTGAAGTCCCTTCTAGAGTTCTGGCTTTATGTCCTGTACCCTGTACCTGCAGCCCACTGAAGCCTGGGTGTTAGGCAAATGCCAACTCCTGCATACTTACTTTTCCTTCTGGATTTCTGCTTTCTCAGCATTTCTGGTCTCTGAGGAATTTCCTCACTTCCCTACCAACTCAGAAATGAATTTTAAAAGATTTTTTTCCCAAAAATACTTGATCTAGCAATTTTAGGAGTGCTGAACTGGGCGGGGTTTCCCTAAACATCAAGTCTGTGTGTGGTTTTGAGGTGGTTTTTGAGCAACGAAGTGGATTATGCTTTATTGTATAATTTTTTTTATAACTTTCGCTCCGAGTTCCTTTTCTAAAAAATTGGATTATTAAATCTGTTTTGTGAAATAGCCTTCAACTTAATGGGCATGGGTTCTAATGGACTCCTATCTCAGAGGCGCAAAATACTATTATATTTTTATGTCACATTTTAAGAATATTGCAAGTAATAATGAAATTCTATTTACTTGGACCAATGAAGTTCATGGTCATCATTATTAGAAATTTCTTAATGTCTTTCAAAATGCAAAATTTACATTTTATTTTACTTATTGATAAATAGGCTTGAAGTTTAGAAATGTCATGATTAAGGTAATTGTGTATCTTTTTTAACCTTTGGTTAGAGGCATACTCCTCTTTAAACAACTATAAAATGAAAGTGAAAAGTTATCTCTTTTATTTTTACCAGCTGTCTAATCTGCCGCTTCTCATAATTCCTAATTTGCTTTTTTTTTTTTACTTTCTTTAAAAAACTTTGTGCTTAGTGCTGTAGCAATTTTGTTTATTTATTTATTTATTTTGTTCTTTACAACTTAGGAAAAACCTATCCCTTCTTAAAGAAAAACAGGAATAGTTTAGAGTCCAACTTATTTTTTCTTTTTTCAGAGTTCTCTGGGTATAGAAATCAAACATTTTACTGAGTCGATTAATCAAGAATAAGTTACATTGAATGCTTATTTTTCCCCGATGAACGTGTGTGTGTTTGGACTCATACATAATCTAATTGGTTAGCAGTATTTTTCTAAGTGTACTTAGTGTAGCAGATCCTTCTACTAGTAATAGACAGTTTTCAACTTGTTCATGTGAACAACTAAGTGACCTATTATTCTATCTGTATTCTCCTAGGGTAATACTGAGCAACCTGTGCAGACCAGCAAGATTGGACTTGGAAGGAGAGAGTATCAGAGTTTACAACACCGCCATCATTCTCAGCGTTCCAAGTGCCGTCCCCCTAAGGGCATGTATTTAACCCAGGAAGATGTGGTAGCTGTTTCCTGTAGTCCCAATGCAGCCAACACCATCCTGAGGCAACTGGACATGGAGCTGATCTCTTTAAAACGCCAGGTATTTTGTAAAAATCGTATTTTTAATAATTCTGTCCATTTTGCTTATCTGTTTTACCTCAATAATCTCAATTTTTTGCAGATTTCTCAGTGACACATTTACATAAACGTCATTCTTTAAAATTTACGACATTTACAAATTATGAGATAACTAACTCTACCTATTCTAGATTTGAATCCCAGCATTACTACCTGTTAGCTCTGGGTTGGGAAATCATAGAATCTCTATATGCTTCAATTTTACGAGGGGGGACCCAAAAATCACAATTATCTTCTGACGTGCAGGCCCCTTGTCCAGGCTTTGCCTTCTAGGAACCCATCTGTATCAGTGTACCAGTGGGCATTGTTGTGAGAGACTGGGTTGAACTTCAGTGAATTTCTTTGAAGACTTTCAGCATACTCGCCCATTTCATGATGGGTGATTTATGAGTGCACCTGCCCACATTATGCTAAGGGTTCAGCAGTTTTTGTCCAAAAGGGGCATGATTCCTATGGCCCATATTTCCTATTCACACAGTCTAACCCAGAGTGATTTTTTGTTTGTTTGTTTCCTTGGATGAAAAACGTCCTTAAAGGGAAATGTTTTGCCAACACGTAAGAGGTGAAACAAAACAACAACAAAACAGAAGCACTTAAAGGCATCAAAAGCTATGAGTTCAAAAACTGTTTTGAGCGATGGGAAAAACTTCCCGATAGGTGTATTGCATCAAATGGAGAGTACTTTGAAGGTGACTGAAGTTTAAACTTGTAAGGATAAATACACCATTTTTTATAAATAAATTTTGGGGGTTTTGTGGTCCCCCTTGTATATCTGTGAAATCGGGGATAATAATCATACTTTTCCTATAGGTTGTTGGGAATTATTTGAGGTGACACATACGGATTGTTAAGCAGTAACTGGCACATTTGAAGGCTCAGTGAATAGAGCCTACTCTCTTCATCCTCATTATCACCAGTAGTAGTAGCAGTAGTATTGTGCAAGTGTCATCATCATAGTCAGGCAGTGGTTGAATCAGGATCTGGAGTCAGTAACCCTAGGTTCTAACCCTGGCTATACCAGCTACTTCCTATGTAACCTTAGGGGAGCTGCTCAACTTCTGTTAACTTCAGTTTCCTCATCTTGAAATGTGAGTAATAATATGATGGTTGGGAAAAATTAAACAAGATATGTATCATAAGTGCTTAGAATAGTGCCTAACACATAATAAGTACTCAGTGAATGGTTGTTGTTAGGTCTCTGGCCTTTTTCAGTGTTTTTCTCCCTTTTTTGATTGTTTCTGTTGTTTACTTTTACCCTGAGATCTAGTTACCCTTCTAATGTTGTACCTCCTTGGTCTGTATCAGCCAACATTACACTATATGCCAGCAACTGCTGAATCTACCATACTTCTCAAACTGTGACTTTTCTCCCAAGCTCTATAGCTATATTTCCAACTACCTGCTAAACATTTCACCTAATGCCCAAAAGACTTTTTTTCTCTGTTTGCTTTCTGTCGAAACATCAGAATCATCTTTGATTCATCCCTTGCCATTATCACTGCCCCAGCACACACAAACCAAGTGGTAACCAAGTTGTGTGAGTTTGGTCTCTGAAGTTTTCTTTAAATGAAAGCCCTCATTCTTAATCCCATCATTACTACCCTATGCAGGCCCTTATCATATCTTGCCTGACAATAACTTTTGTGTTGATTCCCATTACTCAGTGTGTAATATGGAGCACCAAGAAAAAACATCTAATAAACATTATTCATTCACCTTCATCGTTATTTTTTTAGAGGGGGGGAAGGGAGGAGAAAAGGGAGAGAAAATAACATTGATTGGTTGCCTCTTGTATAAGCACCCCAACTAGGAACCAAACCTGTAACCTAGGCATGTGCCCTGACTGGGAATTGAACTCATGACCTTTTGGTTTGCAGGATGATGCCCAACCAACTGAGCCATACTGGCCAGGGCAATTCTTACTGGAATAATTGTTATTTGATCAATATATTACGGTAATCAAAATATTGATGGATTTTAATTCCTATATATAATATTTATCTTTGGTTATAAGAGACATTGTTAAAACATATTCAAATACTATGATTTGTGAATTGTGTCTATTAATCTAGTAAATAGATTATATGGATATGAGTTGTCGTGTATATTAGTTGGATGAGTGGAATATCAACCCAAAGTGTGATTAGAGTGTGGTAGGTGTTTATCCTCCTGAAATAAAATTTAAGAGGATTTGGTACATACATCCTTTTCATTTATTGAGTACTTAGAAATTTACCTAGGTACATGTTCTGATTCATATTTTGGGTTGTTTTTGTTGAAGGTTCAGAATGCTAAGCAAGTAAACAGTGCACTTAAACAGAAAATGGAAGGTGGAATTGAAGAATTCAAACCTCCTGAGGTACGTTATTGAAGAATATATGTGATTAAATATGGTGAAACCTTGTTCTTTGGTCATACTGTTAACATCTTTGAAGGTTTAAGGTTTTATAATATGGATAATTTGATACATCTATTTTTTGTCATTTAGATGGTCTTTTGAGGCTTGGCTAATGATTTAAATTAAATCATTTTTTTCCTGCCCTTAGCAATTCCTGTCAAGCAAAGCAATTAGGAAATATAGCTATATGAGTAAGCCCAGTGCATGGGAGACTAGGAGGTCATTGATGAGCAAGCCAATATAGTTCCGGGTCTACAGCAGTGTTTGCTCAAAGCCCTTTTCTACTCGTATGAATTGGTGACACAGCGAGAAAAAGATCACCAAAAAGGAGCTCTTTTTAACAAATTTTAATTTTAATTTATGATACTTGTCTTTGGGCTCAGATTTCCAATTAGGGTTTTAATATGTGAACTTACATTCTTAAACTTACATCCCTGAGAATATGAAACCTAAAAAACAAGATATACATTGACCATTTTTCCAACTCTTGCTTGTATTCCAACTGAAACTTAATGTTTTTTAATATTGGTGATAATTATAGGAGTTAAATGCCCGTAAGCTCCAATCAAGTCTTTTTACAGAAGCTTTTATTATAATTTTTTTCTCTCTCTCTCTCTCTTTAAAATTCCTATGTTATGCTTCATATCCTGGACTTGCCTTTCTATTTATGTGGTAGTCAAATAATTTTATTTGGTCCAAATGGACATTCCCCTGAAATCACAGGTTGACTGAAATATCTGTAAATGAAATATGTGTGAAGGGCCGGGGCAGAGTCGGAAGAGCAGTGCTTCAGGACTGACGCACCCTGCGCCATCCTTACTCTTTATAATCTCTCAGAAGAAAGAACCGTGAAGGAAGTGGTTTTTGTTGTTGTTTTGAATAATCTCTTTCAGGGCTAGGAAATGGGAAAAAATGAACTATACCTAGACTAGTATCATTGCAAACCCACAGGTATACTAACATTCTGTTGATATTTATTTAAAAACAGTGTAATACCAAGAATACTATTGTATTTGTTATATTATTACAACAAAATTGTATTGTAAATTTTGTATTTAAGTTACTTTAATTTCTTATTTAATTATGCATTCAAAAACTTAAAATGCTTATAATTTAAATATATATTTAATAACTAAATTTAAAAGTATATCAGGTATTGAAAACATTATGGGATACCATGAAGAACTTTATGCCAATATGTTTGAAAATTTAAACAAAACTTAGAAATTGCTAGGAAAATCTGTTTTACCAAAATTATCTTTAAAAGAAAGAAAACCTGAATAATTTATAATCATTAAATAAAAGTAAAGAAAAATTAACATTTTTCTCAGAGGAAAACATCAGGGCCAAACAATTTATAGAAAAAGTCTACCAAATTTTCAAGGAAATGATCATTCTAACCTCAAATTTTCCAGAAAATTGCAGAATAGCCTCATTCATTAACATTATATAAAATAAGATTTGAAAGTGTAATAGCACTTAAAACTTTCCTATGTGCTACATCATTTGATGTTCACAGAAATTCAGAGTAGGTGAAACAAATGCCCGTACTATTTTACATGAGGAAACTGGGGCTCACGGAGGTTCACTGACTTGATCAAGGTGCGTGTCTAGTAAATAGTGAAACTCTAGCCGTATTTCAGATTCTTAGAGTCCAGTTGAAGTCTTAGATTAATATCATGCTGCCTCTTACTTTTAGAGGTTTTCACGTAACAGGAAAATTGTATAGTAGATTCTCCCATTTTAATGCAGTTGTTAGGTTAGAAGTTACTGAACATTTTATTACATCTTTTGGTTTATTGTAAAAATAAATTAAAATGAAACACCACAATCTTAACATTCTATCATTTGTACATTGAAGTTTGAATATTACTTTGAGGTTGATTTATTGAGCTCATATGACTTGAAAATGCATATACATTTTATCATCTAGAAAATGCCCAACATGTATTTATCATATTATTCCTATTGTTTTGCGGGGAGAACAACCTGGATAGATATACCTATTCCAAAATAGCAGATTAACAGTCATAGTAAAAGACCTTGAAAAAAATCATGTTAATGATTTTTAATGATTATCATGTTAATGATAATGATAGAAAAAAATCATCTATCTCCTTAACCTTTAGGTTAGGTATTAGCTAACCTAAAGAATTTCTAACCTAAGGAATTTTATTAACTTTTGGAACAATAGGCTACTAAATAATGTAACTCAACTGGAAGTGAACAGTTAATAAGATTCTTTACTTATTCATTTGGTTGTATTTGTTATTTTCATTTAGGGAAAAACTTGATGAAGAAAGTTCATACTTTGATAAATATATATTGATCACTTATCTCAATTAAGATGCTGTGTTAGGTACTGTGGGAAGTGTATGTTTAGGAAAGGAGGGACACGCAAAAAGGAAGAGATGGAGTTTTCCATCTGCTTTAAAAAAAAGAACTTTCAAGCTAGATGTTATAAGAGAAACTGACTAAAGTTACATGATAGATTTATAAGTAAAGTGTTAAGGAAAACAAGCGGTCATTATTCTAGGCTAGGATCATCAGGGAATGCTTCCTAGAGGGGATATTTCAGCTGAGGTTTGAAGGATAAGTAGGATTTTGCACATATAAAAAGGGCAGACAGAGGGGATCATGTTGGTGTTGAGTAGCACATTCAAAATATAAATCCAGTGGGAGAAAATAAAAGCATTTTTAGAAACCAGTCACCAGGTATTCCCTGAACACTTATTATGTGCTCAATATTGTGTTAATTACTGTTGAGAATGCAATGGTAGTGTAAATCAATCATTGCTCAAGTAGTATATTGTCTACTTAGTATATTCCCTTAGGAAGGCAAACTTGGATGCAGAGGACCAATGAACACTATGTATGAGAGAGATATTAACAAGGTAGTGTTGAACAGGGACTTATGATAAAGATCAGTGGGCAAGAGCCAGAGTATAAAAGTCTTTGTGAGAGCTAAGAGAAGTCTGCCTTTTAAATTAAGTCAAATGGAAAGACCCTGTAGTTTCTTCAATATAGGAAGGATATAATGAAAATTTTTAATTTTAGGGAAGTTACCCTGTCAGTGTTATACAGGATAATTTAGAAACTTTACAGCTGCTGAAATACCAAGCATATGATCGATAAAGTAAATGGTAAAGGGGTGCCAGGTAGGGCCAGGCATTAGTTGTAGGAATGGACAGCAAGTGATAACTCCAAAGAACATTTCAGAGTAGAAATTAGTGTGGCTCCTTGAAAGTACGCGACAGTGTTGGGAGTGGTGCCGTGTTTGGTTATGCTTTCATTTGTTTTGGGTGGGGGTAGGTAGGTGGGGGCAGGAGATTACTGAATCCAGAAAGGAAGAAATTTAGGAAGGAGTGCTCTTTGAAGCTAGAACTTTCTCTGTCCATGGGTGTTTTTATGCATAGGTTGAGTGACATTCTTTCATTGTGGATGTTGGATGGAATCTTTGGCACTGAGTAGAAGGTTTACTTGGTGATCTTTTCTAACTCTTCACACTCAGAGGTATTATAAACCTGCTACTGACAAAAATGGGAAAGATATAAAGACAAATTAATTTAGTGGGCAAAGAATAGAGTAATGATGCTGAATACAAGAATAAACTGTTTCGTGTACTCACAACTGTAAACCTGCTTTGGGCCCACCCTTGTATTGGATTGTATTATATTAACATTTTGTTGTTTTTAAAACAATGGTATTTCGGACTGGGGTTTGCTGTAGAAGAATACCACACAGTTTTAGAAAAATTTAGATACATTCCTAGATATATTTTAGTTGTCCTTTCCATAAGTTAAATCTCTACTGAAGTTTCTTTGGTTTAAAAGAGAATATAAAAATCAGAAACTTAAAAGAACACTATGTATTTAAAATAGTTGACCCTTTTTCTTTTTCAGTCTGACCCCTCTTGCTCTGCTTCCATTTTGTCACACGTAGGCTGTTTAATTCCATACAGTTTCAACCCCTACTTTGCATTTTTCCACTGAAGCTCTTCTAGAAGGTTAACATTGGTGCTAATGGCCAATTTCCACAGCTCTAACTCCTCACTTCCTTTGCCTTTTTCTGAGTCCTGGACATAGATGAAAAACCTCTCTTTTCTTCTTTTAATTTTTGAAAGGTTATGTTCTTTCTTTGTAACTATTATGCCCCCTTCTCAGCTTTAAGTGTCCTTTTATAAATATAGGCATTCTCCATGTTTTGATCCTGAGAATTCATTTCTTTCTCTTTTATTTGGAAATATCATACAGTCATGTCACTTTGACTATATTAAAGTCACATCATATGTACATTTAAATGACACAAATTCAAAAGTAAATATTCAGCCAAATAAAAGAAGAGAATGTCTAGTCATAGCAAGTGCAATAATGCTGGCAGTTCTGCCTGAGCTCCTTTTACCAAGTATATGGCCCTGAGTGAGCAGTGACAAGGCTGGTAAGTGGGAATCTGCTATTCCTTTACTCAGTTTTGGCTTCAACATGCCTTCTGTGTGAATATCTCCTTGAACTGAGTGAGAGTCTAGTATATAAATTCATATTTATATTTTTCATTCAATATCACCCTAAATCCAAGTCAAAGGCTTCATCTGGGATTTAACTAGTCTAGTGGTCCATTCCAGTGCTGGGAGAGTATCTGACTGGCTATGTGGGCTTGCGTGCCTGTCTCCAGGGCTGCCTTTGTAAGAACATTTCAAGAGTAAATTTGACAAAACAAAACTTTCTTAATTCATAGGCCAATTTTAGACCCTCATATCTGAGTAAGATATGGCTCCATTATTTTCCCTTACGAACATTTTCCAGACCCATAAAACTGTGTTTGAATAGATGAATATATGTTAGCCCCAAGTGGAACCTGAACCTGAACGTCCTGCCCAGTACCTCATTTTCAGTGTTTCCGAAGTTGCATCCACCATCTTAGCCTCACCTTCCAGCCTCTCCCAGATCAGCATGTCTTAACTCCTTAAATGCTTAACGGCATCACCCTTCTTCCAGCTTTCTGGGCTCAAAGTGTTATTTTGCTTAAAATCCTACCACTCTCCTGCTGCTCCCTCCTCACCCCCAAATATACGGCTTACTAAAGTTAGTGTGAATTCATCAACCTTGGTATTGACTGCCCTTCCAAAAGTGGTCCTTACCATAGTTCAGTTTAGTTAAATACCACTAACTTTCCAGGCATATTTATCACTTCTTCCTGATGCAGATCATCAGGAAGTGTTCCCTGTTCAGGGTGTGCCTTCCCTCCTCATTGCCTTTCAGAAACCTCCGTCACCTCTAGCCCTTCCAACTTCCTTTATTTTCCATTTCGATTCATTGTGACTGTCTCTCTCTCTCGTCTTTGAGTCCCCATCTCTTGAGTTGCTTGTATGCTGGAAATAAATTTTCATAGCACACATTATTTCTCTTTCATTTTTTGTTCCCTTTTCTTTAATGATAATTCCAGTTTCTGCCTTTCAGGTTTAACAAACATTAATTGATCAACTTCAACTTTGGTATGCTCAGGCACTGTGCTAGATGTGTTTTACATATATTCTAAATATATCTTTATGTATGTCTTACATATATTCCAAATTTAACCCTCAGAACAGTTTGCAGCGTATTACAGGAGATCCTCATTATCCAAATGTTAATTGATCTGAAGGATGCATGGAGAAGCAAAAGTTGTCAAACAAGAAAATATTCACTAATAAATTGAGCACTTATAAAATTGGGCTCTTCTATTACCTGTCCTATCCATCACACCAACATCCTCTTCAATTACTCTCTTGATAATACAGTGCAAATGCAGAACAAAACAAAATGAAGCTGTAAACCTTGCAAAAGATGCAAAACTTCATGAAGTTTGTCAGAGTACAAGAGAATGGCTTTAATCACTTGCAACATTGTTGACAGATGGGTATCTATCAAAAACTAACAATTGAAGAAAGGATGACTTGTAGATAAGTACTTCAAAAAGGAATAGTTTGATTACCAAAAATTGAGAGGCCCTTGAGAAAATCATTGAAGTCTTCAAAACAAAGATGATCCTTCCTATGCTCACATTATAAATTTCAAAGCTGGGAAATGTTATGTACCATTGTATAATCACAGAAGATAACACCAAAAATATAAAATGAAATATGTAAATGAAGTCATTACTATTTTTTTAACAAACTAATTTTCTTACATTTTAGTTTCACACCTTACATTAAATTGCATCAACCCTTTATTTCTTTAACCATTTACTTTGAAATACCTGGGCCTGTTTTAAATATGTTCTAGATCCAATTATCTTGGGTACCAGGGACCTCCTTCTGTCTGTCGTGCCTTTTAACAGCCAAGGTACTAATCGGATTGCCCAGGTGTGAACTCAAATATTAGCTGCTACTCTGTTTTCTCTAACTCTTTTGGGGAAAATATGTTTAAATTTTCTAGTTTTTCCTCTATCATCTTTTTATTTATTTATTTTCACTTTTTTAGCCTCAGTTCACCCTTTCCTTATTACTGCTTCCTTCTCTTTCTCTTTTACCTTTTTTCTCTCGTTCTTTTACCTCATTGTCAATATCCTAACCTTGAAAATTATCCACCATCTTTGTCTGACCTGCCTTGCTATCCTATTTTAGTCTCATCATCTGGAAATTCGTGCTTTTTGTTTTAGGGTTTTCCTTCCCTTACTCAAAGTCCTGTCTTACCTTTTTCTTCTCTAATAATGTTTTAAAATTTTGAATTAGTAAAATAAGACCTACTAAACACCCCTTCTCAGAGGATGCCTTTCTTTCTGTCCTGCCCAGCATGTCCAAGTATCCCATGAGGCCACTTCATCTGGGCAGTTTCTACTGCAAACCTCTGTCGGCTGGTGTACTTATTTCTGTTCCTTCATTTACTGCCAAAGGTCCTTGATCATTCATCAGTGGGTATACACTAATGAAATTTGATCAGGTATTTAATATTGTAATATTGCCATAATAGAAATCCTAAACTCAGGATTTTTTTGAAACAAAAATATTGAGAGGAATATGGGAGGCTTTGAGGGAGAAGAATTCTTGTAGTGGGTAACTTTCTGCTTCATAGATTTAAAGAAATATTTTAGGACTTAGATCTGATATACAGTTCTGTGTTAATTTATACAACACTATTTTCGGTAGGGTAAAGATAGGTATAATCTAAATGTGAAGACAAGAGATTTTAGAAGGAGTCACAGATCCTAAAGAAAATAAAGCCTCATAAATGTTTAAAACGAGGCTAAAGCTAACTTGTACAGTGGGTGACAGGAACACCGTAGCTGGAAAATGGGTGATTAATAGGTTTCCTCAGTTTTAACCTGACTAGATAATATCTGTGAATGTTGTTTATTCTCCCAAATTGGTGCATTTCTCTTTCATTATTTTTTTGGGAGCAAAAGGTACTAATATATTATTTAATCCTTAAAAAAATTGAATCTTCGAAACCAAAGTTTTAGTAATCTCATGTTGTGATTTGGTGAAAAGTTAAAAAAATAAGCACTTTGGAAATATGTCTGTCTTCATATCCTCATTAGGAAACTTCTGTTTAATTTTGTAGTCAAATCAGAAAATTAATGCCCGTTGGACCACAGAGGAGCAGCTTCTAGCAGTGCAAGGTATATTAAAGATAAGCAGTTCTTGTTGTTAATAATTATTTAACTTGTCATGAAAGGCGACTACCATAGTTCTTCCCTGCCTTTAGGAATGGAGCGGGAAAGGGCTCTTGTGTTCACCACAAAGTCCTCGTGACTAGCAGTTGTGTTTTGTACTTGTGAATTTGAGATACCGAGCCTGTGTGCATTTTGAGTCCTGAACAGCACATCAACTCATTCTCAGAACTAAATTAAGTGACGGTGATGATAAGCTTGCGCAAGTTATATGGTCTCTCTGCCTCTGCTTTGGTCTTCGTGCAGTGGGGTTCATTCTTAACCTTGTCAGTCATTGATAGCTCATGGTAAAAGCTTGAAGAAACTAGTATGTGTTTCTCGTTTCTCTATATAATAGTGTTTCTCTTATTTGATAAATGTCAGGTCTTGAAAATATTAATGGTATGCTTAACTTTCAGTGTATTATAACTTAAGGTACATGCCACTGAATGCTTAGAAACCTGACTGTAAAATATATAGATATTACAAAAGAGAGACTTAAGAGAGATATCCAAAAATAAACATATAGTATTTTAAATGCACCATTTATGAGAATACTTTGTTGAATTACATGGCAGAACATGGTTTGAGAAATACTTTCGGGCAAATTGGAAGCATTATAAACTTGGATTTTCTCATGCTTGAATTACTTAAAGAAGGGCAAATTGTGTATTTTCATTCAATGCTGTAGTTATTTTTCTCCCTTCAAGATAAACTACGTGCGGGACTGATGGTGTAATTTTAAATTTGGTCTGTGATTTGCGCTTTCCTGGCTGAGCCCTCTCCTGTTGAGCACTGGTAGCTCTTTCATCTGGGTTAACTGCTGTAGGAGAACTGGGCCCCAGTGAGACATACAAGTATGCCTTCAAGAATATTTCCAAGTATTCAAACAGAACGTACCTAACTCAAAAATGCTATGCAAGTACCTCTCGGATGTGAGAATAATGTAATTAAAGATTGATTAATAGATGGCTCTGCAATTTGGATCTGAGTGAGTAAGAATTACCCAGCCAGGGTGATTTGAAATGTCACAGGATAGTGCCCACAAGATGATGGCAGCCTTCTCTTCCGCCTCTAAAGCACAGCACAATCATTTCATAGATACGAATACTTGATCCTGTGGCCACAGGGTACTGGATATTCATCAAGCACATACATAATTGTAGAGCTAAGTTTCTGAATGAGTTGGAACAAAGTTTAATTAGTAATAGCTGTTTTAAAAGTATAAACTGGTTATTTAAATTTTTGATAAGAAAATTAGTATTTTTAATGGCTTCAGATTCTTTTAGAACTATGACTTATAGCTGTAACATAGTTTTTTTGAGTAGGCATTGCTTTTATTGACATAAAGCCTGTGTTTCCCTCCATCACAGTCTGTAGCCTATAGAATTTAACCCTGGTTTCCAGTATTCAGTTGCTTAAAGGTTAGTATATTAATTCTATACTCTAGTGTAAGAAATATCCCAAGGAAGGGATTTTCTGAAGAGAATCACCTAGGAAATTCTGGACTAGTATTTTTCTGTACAGCACTCAGGATTTGCTACTGTTCTTAACAGCACTACCTTAAGTGATAGAGTCTGTTGCATCTTATGGCTGGGTTGTGTGTTAGGCGAAGCTGCATTCCAGGACAGGGGCAATCTCAAGATTTACATACATAGTTTGAGCTACATGTGTGGACATTATCTGAGCATATAAATATCAAGAGTGGAGCACTTGTAGATATCATACATTTCCTCTCTGCTGAGATATATTCAATTCAGTATTCTTATTCACGTCTTAAAAAATCACGTTAAATAAATTACACTAATGCAGCAATTTATACAGAAATGTGTGTTTTGGGGATTTAAAAAGTACTTAATATGTTAATGTCTTAGTTTTTATTTATTTTACTTTTTAGTGGAATTTTACTTTTTATTTTTTGTTGTTGGTGGTTTTTTTGTTATTATTATTGTTTTACTGAATAAAACAATATAAAGCTATTTGTGTCCAAAAGAATTATTTGAAGAATTACAAAGTGCCATTTATGCTCATGTGCACACACATTTATGTAATGCTCAGAAGTGTGTCTTATAAATATTATTATTATATTATATAGTAATGTCATCTGTACCTGAGTCTCAGTGTGGTTAAGGTACATAATTGCAGTTTTTATTTTAACATGTATGGTTGGCTATCAAGAAATATATATCTTAGCAGACAATTATTTTTGCCTTTTATTTTTTAAATCTTCATTTATAATAAACCTTTATATGATGTTATTCTTATGGCCATTTTAGTTTTACAAAGCAATAAATCATTTATGTTTTGATAGTAACATGTTTTAATTTATATAGCACTTTATTTTTAAGACATTTTACATATATATTCTAATTGGCCACTCATTTGTTAAATACTTAATTTTATCTTGCTCATAGTCAACTATTACAGTGACCTGAGGAGAAAAATACTGACTCTGGTGTCACTAGTGAGATTTTGTAACTCTACTACTAAAAAAACTTTTGTTATAACTCTTTTAAAGCCAAATCAATATATTAAGATAATATCCTAGAGACTAAATATATATTTCCCACTTGACTTGCCATCCATTATATTGTTGTTAACTAAATACTAGTTATTTAAATAATAAATATTTAAATGAATATTATTTTAATAATATTTTAATAAATCATTCTCCCCTTTTTCTCCCTTATTTAGGAGGGGGAAAAGTCATCTTCAGACCAGATAGGAATGTCTGTTTATCTTTGTGTAATCTATCATTTTATTATGTCAGTTTCAGTTCTAGCTATGTTATAACTTCAATAACTTTCTTCAGGAGTCCCCAGGTGGAATTTTGTAGATGCTGATAATTTAATCCTCTTAAAATACTTGCCAACAATGCTTTTCTAGCCCTGGTCAAAACAGCTCGGTTGGGTTGAGCATTGTCCTGCAAGCCTAAAAGGTCATGGGTTCTATTCCTAATCAGGGCACATGCCTAGGTTGTAGGTTCAGTTGCTGTTTGGGGTGCCTACGAAAGGCAACCAATCAATGTTTCTTTCCCTCTCTTTCTCCTTCTCTTCCTCACTCACTTAAAAAAATCATGCTATTTCTACAACTTCTATAATCCATTTTATCTTTAAGTATCTAAATTTCCTATTATTAACAAATTAGTTAACAGTGAAACCAGTAAGAGCCTTCACATACTTCTGTTAATGGTGAAATATCCCCATTTGTAGTTTATGTCATATAAATATTTTTTTCTGATCTTATAGTGCTTTTAGAAATTATTCTAAAATCAATCTTGATATTCATATGAGAAACATTTCTTATTTAGCAAGAATTAAGAAAGGGATTAGATTCTAGGTGGGTTTTTTTCATGTAAAACAAAACAATTGTTAGCTGTGTTTAAAAATAACATATTTAAATGATAGTATAAAACATTTACTCTTTAGCATCATATAGACAGAAGCATGGTATGCAGCATACAGTATTTGCCATTTTTATTTTAGATCTCTCATAAGTGTACATTTATTTTGTAGTCATTAATGCTAAAAAGAATTTGCTCCCCAGCTAAAATACTTGTGCTATTTTAGAATAAACAACAAAAAATTTTCATTTTTATCAAGATGTCAATTTTAATTTTCAGTTAATTTTTTTTTGTATTGTCAGCCTTCCCAAGAAGTGACAGAGCTATGTTTAAAGGGCTTATTATACTGATAGTTAAATGTTACCTTCTCTTTCTGTAGTTCATTCATTTTGTTTCAGGAGAAATGAAATTGCAAAGCTAAAACTAGTCTTCGTTCCCATTCAGTCTTACACTTAAAAAAAGGTAGAATCGCTCCTAAAGGAGGGGAAAAGAGATTTGGCAGTTGGCTAAGACATAAGGCTTGTAACCCAGTACGTGAGTGATCAACAGGAAGTGGAGACAGGAGATTCGTATCTTCCCATCTGAAAAGCAGCCCTGTGCTTTAGAGTTTCTTCTGTTATAACGGATACCATAAGAATGGAGGTCCAAAAGTACAGTTGTCAGCCCTCTGATGCATTTGCTTCAGATAATTAATGACTCAAAACTTTGAGCATTTTTATGATGGACTTTAACTTACAGCTAAGCAAGATGGGAACATAAGGCTCAGAAGAGAAAGGCTAGACATTGGAAAGAGAATATATGATTTGGACTTTTAGCACTGGCCTAAATGGACCAATCACTGCCCCATTGCTATTGATAACTTTTTTTACCTTCTTTAATACAAATTCTTGAAGAGGTTTATAGGACATAGAAAGTAATGTTTTCATTAGTTTGAGTTTAAAAATTAATCTCATTGATAGGAAAGAACCATACCCTTGGAGTTTCTAAATGTTACTGTGTTTTTATTTCAAAGTAATATTTTTTAAAAAATAATATTTTCTAATTGTACTAAGTACTTACTCAATTTAAGAAATTTTGCTATAAAAAGCAGAAAAAAAATCTTTCAAAATTTCACTACCACGGAAGCAGCTTGCACTGTAATGTTTTAGCTCTTTTTTCTTTGTAGTCTAAAATCAAGTTTTAAAAATAACTTTTTAAATATACCGAAAATAGGTTCATGTTATCCTTTCTATATAAGAAAAAAAAGTCTATAATTCCATGACCAGAGGCGGGCAACAACATATTACATGTGCTCCTGAAGTTGCTATCTTACTAGCCAAAGCTCAAAAAATATTAATGTATGTTGTATTGTTGGATAGTATAGAATACTGATTGGAACATGTGGGCTTTCATAAAGTTCAGTGATGATACAGTATCCTAATGAGTTTAATTTTTATGTGAATTCCCAGAACAAACTTTAAAAGTATATATTAAAGATTATAAATATCATCTGCCAGATGGGGGCCAAGTTGTTTCATTTTAACTTTCAAATGAAATAAAGTTTTATTCCACTAACCTTTGAAAACTAGCCTCTGGCCCTAAAAGTGAGAGGTTTAATTTAAATCATGGTTCAAATGGACCTAAGCCTTTTACATCTTCAGAGAGAGAGGAAGACTTAATCAGCATATTTCATTTCCTTGCTGATAAAGCAGTCAGGTGGCCTTCTTTATTATAAACTGAAAAAAGAGTGGACCATCCTTCCTCCGGGTACAAATTAGAATTAAAGGAGCTCTGATGCCATATGTTGCTGCTTAAGTCAATTGCTCAGTGTTGGTATCCCTGCTAGGTTGTCCTCCAGAAGCCTAGCTGGGGATTTATCAAAAGGAACAGTTCCATGAAGTCTTTAATTGGTGTTTTACTAGAGTGTGCCTAGTTATCAGCCATTGTGTAGACTGTAGAGCTTAAGAATTCCACCTTTTAACCAAAACATGCTGTTGAGCAATGCTATTGGGAGTGTGCAAGTGATAAAGAAGTCAGCTATATGTGACTCTTGGGGTCTGGGGAAGAAAAATGGGATGAAGCCTTACAGGGAAGAAAAGTCCATCATAGTTCCTGAGCACTTCCTATATACTCAGCATCGTACCAGTGCTGGTGCTGCTGTGTATTCCATAGGACCGTACTTCCCAACCTTTCACATTGTAGCAAACAGAAAATTATGAAATTGGCTGCAACACACTAAGACAAGCAGATGAGGCTGCTGTTGTTCCAGGAAGATTGCCAAGGAACTCTGGCTCATGCCCAGACTCTGCCCAAGTGTCCTGCAGACTGAGCAGCATTAATATCTGAGCCCATTTGTTCTCAGGACATGACTGGGGTCCTTAGCTAGATTGCGGAAGTCTGCAGTGTGGTCTGAGCCTTAACTTTTTGCAAAGTAGTTAATGTAAGGCCATCATTCATGAGTTAATAATAACATACCAAGGTGACTTGGAAAAAGTTCTTGACATCCAAAGTGCCTAGGAAAACTGAAGCTCCTATAGAAAAGAACTTTGGTTTGGTGATCTGTATTCTGGAAATGCAGCAATATTGTGAGAAGGTAAAGTCCAATGAGCAACAGAAAATAAAGTGGAAGATGAAAAAGAATAGAGTCAGGAGAAGCAAGGACAGTTAGTTATATAAAGGAACCTATGTGGAAACAACTTATTGGTAGGTTTTGGAATATATTTTGCTAAGCAAATAGGTGTACTTAGGGTTGTAGTATCTTCAGACTTGGAGTCAGAGTTGGCCTTAATGAAGATTTCTTGCTAGGAATACAGAAGATCTAATCACAGGTTTATTTCAGATTTTCATTTCTAAACTCATGTATTCAGTAAGTTTGGTCACTTCTAGAATGTAAATTAAATTTTTTTAATGAAAATTAGGGTACTGATGGAACACTGCATTTGATTTCTAATCCGTAGTTATTTTTCTGTGCAGTGATCTCAAATGAGTTGCTATTTTCCAAGTATGTGTAGTAGAGAAGTACTTAAATATATAGCAATAATTCCTAATATTAAATAACCTTGAATTTTTATCACCAAATAAACCCTCAGTGGAACCTAGTCACCATTAGAATTTATACTCAGTACGAAGTTAAAACTGGAAGTTAGCTCATGGATTTTATATAAATTAATTTACATTGCTAAAATATCATAAACAGTATTTACATACTATTAATATGTTGTCATGCATGTCCTCTTCCTTTGAGAATGAAGTAGAGAAGCGTAGTTTACATACCCATATGTAAACTGTGTATTAAAAATGGGATGTGGTTATAGCTTAATAATGTCAGCCCTCCGCCTCTTCCCCCTGCCAAATGCTCTAAGTCAAGCCTAGCTAGTTGAATGTAACAGAAGATGCTTATTACCAAGTTCTGTTAGATAATCAAAGAAGGGCAGAGTTTAAAAACAAAAATTATGTTATATCATGATGGTGCTTTACGATAATTGGGTAATACCAAGTCTAGCATTTCTGCTGGGGTCTTAAAATACTCTTATATTATTCTCTCATCTGCGATTGTGTACATGAACCTCTTTTAGAAGTCCCTTAAGAGTAAATGATTAGCCATCTGATTATATAAAGTCATTTTTAAATTCTGTAGCATAATTGACTATCTCAAGGTCATAAATCAAATATTCATTGTCATAAAATTTGCATAATTAAAAGTTAGGTTCTCAAATAACTGAATGTACCGTCCTTAAATTTCAGGTAGTGATGAGGAGCACAAGTGCTCTGTAAGTAGTCACTACTGTAACTTCATTCTTAATTCTGCAAAGCATAGCTAGGCCTCCTTCATATGCGCAGTCTTTAGATGAGTTAAAATTTAACTGACTGTGAAAAGTACTCCCTTTTTTGTTCATCAGATTGTGATAATTCTCTTTAATTCTTATCTGATTTCTACTTTTTGGTACCCTGGTGAGATAGCAAATAATCATACTGAAGTTGGTATTAAGAACAAAATTATGCTTTTTTTTAAATGGGGGAACCCTAAGACTACTCACTCAGTCCATTGAGGGGATAAAAGAGATGGCTGTTCCCATCCTGTTTTGTTTACAAACGGTGTTGCTCAAATTTAGGTGACTGGCTACTAGGGAAATAAATGAATGTGGAATTGAGGATGGAACAAAGAATTCAATGCTTTACAATAAATGGACTGTATTTGAGAGTTCAAGAGAGGATTGGAGAAAATAACTGAGTATGTAAAAAATGGTAAGTTTCTGATTGTTCAGCTGAAGGCAAGTAGCTGGCTCGATGAAATGACATAATTGAGTGTTTTCATCCGGGACCCTGATATCTTAGCCTCTATCTCAGAATTGAGAAATGAGCAGAGTTTATCAGAAAGGATTTTCATTGCTGGTATCTTTTGTGTGTGCATGATGTATAGTACACACAGCAATCCTTATTGATCCTTCACCAGGTGTATTATTTACTTTGCCTTCCAGGTGTCCGCAAATATGGTAAAGATTTTCAAGCTATTGCAGATGTAATTGGCAACAAGACTGTTGGCCAAGTGAAGAACTTCTTTGTAAACTACAGGCGTCGGTTTAACTTAGAGGAGGTATTGCAGGAGTGGGAAGCAGAACAAGGAACCCAGGCTTCTAATGGTGATGCTTCTACTTTAGGGGAGGAGACAAAAAGTGCTTCTAATGTGCCATCAGGGAAGAGCACTGATGAAGAAGAGGAGGTGTGTTTGTGTATGGAATTTGAGCTAATATGAGTCGAGGAATCACCATTTTGTGTGGTGTTCTCTAAGGTTAATTTGTCAGAGGACTAGCTAAATGAGCATGAAAGGTTGACAATACACTTACTCAGTGGTGCATCTCTCGTGACTCTTAAGTCATAATGACATGCTAAGTTCTGATCCTGGAAGAATGGAGAGTGTATTGTTCTTTCATAGTCTTATTTTTTAGTTCCAGTGTAAAGCTGTTTACTAATAAAGATGCCTGTTTGGTAGCTTCATTGCTTTTTTGTTTTTTTGTTTTGTTTTGTTTAAAATAAAAGAAGCTTGTGCTTCCAAAAATACCGGTGTTTTGTTTTTGTTTTGTTTTGATTTGTTTTGTTTTTCCTGTGACAGCCCAAACTATATTATATAAAGTTCACTAGGAACTATCAATCTCATACGTGTATTTTTGTTTCCTCACCTCTAGGCACAGACCCCACAGGCTCCTCGGACTCTGGGTCCATCACCTCCTGCCCCATCATCCACTCCAACACCAACAGCCCCCATTGCCACTCTGAACCAGCCTCCACCACTTCTTCGTCCAACACTGCCTGCTGCCCCTGCTCTTCACCGGCAGCCTCCTCCACTCCAGCAGCAGGCTCGGTTCATCCAGCCCCGGCCAACTTTAAATCAGCCTCCACCACCTCTCATTCGCCCTGCTAATTCTATGCCACCCCGTCTAAACCCAAGACCGGTGTTGTCCACGGTTGGTGGTCAGCAGCCTCCATCACTTATCGGAATTCAGACAGATTCACAGTCCTCACTGCACTAAAATTAAATTGGACAGAGCTGCAGTAACTTTTCACCCCCACCATTATACCAGTGCTCATCTGACCGATGCAAAGGAGGAAAGACTAATCCTTCCAGATACTGAGGCTGCGAACTAGTTCTGTGGCAGCGGGCTAGCATAGTGGATGGTGCGACTGGGGTGTTACATAAGAAAGAGCCTACAGTTAGCCTCCTTCCTAGAATATATGTTCAGCAACATAATCTCATAAAAGGAAGAAAAAAAGATAAAATGTTCTATATACCAAGGGTTCTTTTGTTTTTACTGTATTTATTGAGATTTCTTTATATTCTTGCCTCTTCACAGTCAAGGCTCTTAGTAGAGGAATATGGACTTAGGAATTGTGGAAACTCCTTAAGTTTCTTAAGTTAAGGATGTTTGACATTTTTTCTTTTTTCTTTAATTTAATTTTAACATTTTCCTACGTTAGGAGTGCAAGAATAAATAGCCTGCATTTCAGATTTTGGCGTATGTTCATTTAGTGCATATTTAAGAAAGTATAGCTGCATATCCCTTTTTTCAAAAAGAAATCTTGCTTTTTTTTCTAAAGGAATGTTAATATATTCCTTTCAAAGAAAGCAATTTAATCAATTGCAAAGCAATTATATGATACCACAAAGAATGTACTGAACCTACTAACGATTTAAAATAGAGCTTAGGGTCCTAGTGCAACGTCCTTGCTTAAAGGTCATTGACCTGTCCTCTCTCAGTAATAAGAGGATCAGAATAGTAATTTTCCATATGAATGGGGACTTAATTTGTTAAAGTACAGTACAGTGTCTTTAAGTTCCTTGAAAATGAAGTTAATTTTGATTTTTTTTTAATGTTTCTAAATGCTGTCTGCTTTTAACTAGTAGTTACCTACATCCGGGGACTCTAGAAAAGAACTATATTTTGTCAGTTATGTGGAGATAGTGGTAATGGAAGCATTTATTCCAATACCCTTTTTGTGTTTAGGCTGAACTTAAAATTGCCCTTATTATGGTCTGCATTAAATATAAATGATGATTTCTTGAATAATCTATTGTACTATTTGGGTACATTTGTGTATTTCTTGCAGCCAACCTATATGGCTAAGTTTGGTTTAAAGTAAAATCATCAACATTATTTTATAAAATAAATTTAAGAATTTGTTCTGTGTTATCTAAAGATGTATCAGTATATTGTCACAACTGTGCTGTTAACTTAAAATGCTGAGATCCCTTTTTATAAAGAAACAAAAATTTTAAGTCTTAATTCAACACATAATCATTAAGCACCCACAAAGAATATTTTACAAGTGATTGTATTTCAACAGTGTGTTAACTGATATTTTTGATACAATGATTTCATAATGGAATCATGACTTGTGCAAAGGGACAGATCACTCAGATTGCTATACTAGTGGGACTTAAGGCTAAATGTTTGCACATTCACATTCTTATCATGCATAGGACCACTTCACAAAACATCTAACGGCCTAATTTATATTTTGAGAGGTCATATATTCCCAAATTATTGGGAAAATAGTCCCTACCATTAGCTCTAAAGCCTTAAAGAGCTATAAACTTAAATCCATTGATTAGTTTTAATTCTGACACTTCCTTCCATTAAGAACATTAAATTCTGGCACAATCTAAAACTTTTTCCAGGATGTGTCTCTCATTCTCATAGGATCATCTTAAATAGTTCCTGCTCCTGGATTGTAAGCAGATAAAATCTAACTTAAAATACTTAATATTCAAGAATTTATACTTATTTTTACTTTTGAGAGTCGTGGGGGACAAAGTATCTAAAGAAAATATCTAAAACCTTTTTTAAGTGCTTAGGTTGTCTTGCGTATGTGCACACTATACCGCTTTTATCGTCTTGTCTCTTGTCAGTAGGCCTTCAGTATACGGTATGTGGCATATGTCAGTCAAGTTGGTCAGCCCCAGTGTCTGTCCAGCTGTTACGTACGTTGTGATTCATCTAAAATCGGTTCTGTCCCAGCCGTGGGATGAGGTGCTGTATCAGAGGGATGTGCTGTAATTTGATTTACGTACACTAGAGCACACAGTAGAAAAATCTTAGCTTCAGTGGTAATATGACACATGTATATAGTGAGATGTCTTTATTGTGTGCTTCGCATATTTTGTAAATATTTTGCACGTCATTAATTTTCTTTTTCCTTTAAGCAGTGTTTGGCCTGGAAGAGTGATATGCTTGCTGCTTAATCAAAGGATTAAAGAGTTAAAGATGTCTATGTCTTCTATTTTATATAATTTCATGTTGTATGCGGAATTTAAGACCTCTTCACTGTGAAATACTAAATATTGAATTTTTTTATAAAAAAGCAAAACCTAGAAATCTTTCAGTGACCCCTTTATTCAAGGTTAATTTTTGTTTTTGAAAAATCTACACCCAAGTCTTTTTTTCATTACATAACTAAAATAAATCACACTGTTGATACATCTGGTAATATTAATGAAAAAATATTTTTCTCTAATCCCAGTGTATTATGGATGGAGGTTAAAGGTGAGTTATGATCAAACCTTTTTCTTAATCCTACAATTAAATGAGAAACTATCATGTAAAATAAAGATGAAAGAATATAAAATTTTGTCTGAGTAGGTGTAGGTAGCAAGCAAAAATGTGTAAGGATTTGCAAGAATATTAAAAATGTTGGAGATACTTGTTTAGTTATTAAATATGTTGTATTTTAATGTTTCTTTCTGCTATCAAAAGGGTATGTTACACATAAATGTTGATAACTGCCAATCACTTAACACTGGGATCTTATCACTTACCAGGGTCTCCTCAAAGAGAATAATCAGACTTAGAACTCAAAGCAGGGTCTTTCTCTCTGTGCTTCCCCAAAATGAATGATGAACACATTCTGATTGCAGGAAATGTAAGAAAAAGAAACAAATGTATATTATTTCTTCTTTAATTTAGACACCTAATGTAGATGATCGTAAGAGGGTATCAATACATGAATACAGAAAAAATTCAAGAATGAAGTTTGAGGAACCATACTTTGTTATGAAATGTCTACAAGAAACTACCTCATTTTCTGACAGCATTTGTGGGAATACATAAGCAGCTTCCTCTTAGGAAAAATGTAACCCTACCAACTTAAATCTTTACCATAACTTTAACTGCCTTAGTGGACTACTGCAGCACTAACAATAGAGTCTAGGAGTGAAACTTCAAAAGGAATGATTTAGATGTGTGAGTTTGTATCTTAGAAAACCATGAGGCCTTATTTGCCTTCCTTCTCTCTCTCAGAAGTCCTGTATACTTAGAAGAAAAACAGTGAAGACCAGAAGTTAGTTTTAGATTGAGATGTTTGCAAGGATCACATTTAAAGCAAGCTATTGTCCATTGATAAGGGAATGCATCTTTACAATGTGGTGACTTAAATTTTAAAATCCTAAAGCTGGAATTTGAGTGAGCATAGTGTCTAAGGAGCAGATGCTGGGAACGTGAAGTGGAGAGGCCTAGGAGCAGTCTTCACAGTGTAAACAGCATAAAGGTTAGTCTCCCTGAATGCTTTATATTCCTTTGGATTATTTTTAAGAAAGGTTACTCCATGTTCCTGAATCTTAAACAGATAAGGTAGTTACCAATAAGATCCTGAATAGTACCACAACACAAAATATCTCTTGAGACTTCTGTCTAGCTTACTGCCCAGAACAGTTGTAATTAGAATTTGGCTTCAAGAGGCCTGTATTCCCAAAACCGTTTCATTCACCTGCTTGCTGTGCCCTATCCAAAAGTTTGAAAGTAATCAGAATTGTTGAGAGGCTTATCACTTGGCTTGTATATACAGGAGGGTGTACATACATCCCTTTCCATGGTGACTCTTCCAGCTCCACTGAGTGTTACTTCCGCACCTCAGTTTTTCTTCCCTACCAAAATCTTAACTAAAATGACAAGAAATAAAAGAAACAAAATAGTCTTTACCAATGCTGGAAAATGGGAATTGTGCCAGCAGATGAAAACAGAATTAGGAAAAAACCTCACAGAATTAAGGACCTCCCAACTTCATACAGGCAGAAGAGCAGAAAAACTGATATTCTCAGAAGAATCCCGTAAGTCAGATAGGAGGTGGATATACGGAGCAGCCCCCAAGGATTCCTGCTTTCTGGCATATTCATGCCTTTGTGCACACACTGGACTTAGTGACTTGCTTCTGCCCAATAGAATATAGCCAAGGTGATGGGATGTCTGATTAGGTTAAAATTGTGTGACTTTTGTCCTGTTGGTAGAGTCTCTGTTGCCGCCTTTGCTTGCATGCCTGATGAAGCAAGCTGCCATGTTGGAGAGGTCCAAGTAGCAAAGACCTGAGGCCAGCCCCCTACCAAACCAGTGAAGAACCCATGTCCTTAGAATAACAACCTGCTAGGAACTCAATCCTGCCAGCAACTAGGTGTGATTGGAAATGAATCCTTCCCCATTTGGGCCTTCAGATGACTGGAGCCCAGCCAACACCTTGACTGCAGCCTATGAGAGCAGGTGCCAGGAAACAGCTAAGCTGTGCTCAGATTTCTTAGTATCATAGAAACTGAAATGAGTGTTGTTAGAGTAAGTTTGGGGGTAATTTGATATGCAGCGATAGAAAACTAATGTATGGAATAATATATACCATCTTAGTTAAATGTGGAGTGACTATATTAATGTCAAAGATTTCAGCACAAAGAATATTATCCAAGATGGTCCTTTGATAATGATGAAGCTCCAGTTCACAAGGATCCCTGACAGAACTGCAAAAAGAAATAGGCAAATCTGCCATTAAAATCTGTGATTTCAATACCCACCTGTAAACGTTCGATAGAACATGAAAATCATAAATAGGAACACAGAAGACTTGAACACTGTTCTACTATGTTTACCTAATTGAAAAGTTGAAATCATCCACCTACCAACAGCGGAATAAACATCTTTATATGGACACATGAAATATTTCCAAGGTAGACCATAGTCTCTTCCAGAAACAAGCTTTAATAAGTGGGAAGGGATTCAAGTCATCCAAAGTATGTTCTCTGAGTACAATGGGATTAGAAATCAACAGAAATCTGGAAAATTCTCAAATACCTGGAAATTAACACATTTATAAATATACAATGGGTCAAAAAATAAATTAAAAGAAATTTAAAAATATTTTGAACTGAATATGCAAGTGAACACTATATGAAAAGCCATTGGATGCAGCAAAGCTATGGTTAGAAGGAAATTTATAGCTTTAGACATTAGATTGGAAGGACAATCTAAACATCAGTCATCTAAGCTTTCTTCTTTAAAAGCAAGCAAGAAAGAAGTAAATCCAACTTAAGGTAAACAGAAGAGAGGAGATCAAGAATAGAATTGAAACAGTGAAAAAAATAAGAAAACAATGGAGAGAAATCCCTGAAGCCAGTACTTCTTGAAAAGATTAACAAAATTGAAATTTCGTTAGATACAAAATTTGTTAATCAAGAAAGAGTGTAAATTATTAAAATCTAGAGTGGAATAGGGGTCATCACTGGATAACCTACAGAAATTAAAAGACTTTGTAAAGGAATATTACAAACACATTATGCTAACAAATTTTGAAATGTTTATGAAATGGACAAATTCTTACCTAAACTGTCCCAAAAGGAAAAAGAAAGTTTAAAGCAAGTAGCAAAATTGAACTTGTAACTTAAAATCTTCCCACACAGAAGAGCATTAGCCCAAATAGTTTTAGTGGTGAAAATTCTTTCAACTCCAAGAAATGATACAAAACCTATAAAAAGTCTTGAAGAAAAAAACGAGAAAAGAACACTTCCCTACTCATTCTATAAGAGTATTATTATTGAAGACAAGAAAATTTCAGACATCCCTAATAAACAGATAAAAAAATCCTTAACAAAATATTAACAAATAAAATCCAGTAACATCCAAAAAAGCATTGCACAACATAACCTAGTGGTGTTTATCCCGGAAATGCAAGTTTGGTTGAACATTCAAAAATCAATACAGGTAATACCAGGGGTTTCTCAGGTCCACCACTATTGACACGTTGGGCTCCACATTCTCTGTTGCTCATTGTAAGATGTATAGCCGACACAAGTAGCACCCTCTTCCACACCACCGGTGTGACAATCAAAAATGTCTCCAGCCATTACCAAATGTCTCTCATGGAGTAACACCCCCAGTTGAGAATCATTGCAATAAATCATGTTAATAAACTAAAGGGGAAAAGCCATATGATCATATCAATAACACAGAAAGGACATTTGACAAAATCTAACACCCATTCATGATAAAACTCAGGAAACCAGAGATAAGGAATTTCCTCAACCTGATAAAGAGCATTCACAAGAAAGCTGTGATGTTGCACTTAATTGAATGCTTTCCCCCTGGACTGGGAGCAACATAAGGATGTTGCTCCTCTTACTATTATTTAGCATTTTACTGGAGATACTTGGCCAAAGCCACAAGGAAAGAAAAAAAAGATGTACAGATTGGAAAGGAAGAACAAAAATTATCTTTATTTTAGATGACATGATCTTGCATGTAAAAAAAAAATACTAGAAATAGTGTGAGCTTAAGAAGGCCACAGTATACAAGATCAATATAAAATCAATTGTATTTTTATGTAGCAGTGATGAATGATCTGAAAATAAAATTAAGAAAACAACTTCATTGCAATCGTACCAAAAAACAAAATATTTGGAAATATTTTAACAAAAATGTGAAAGACATGTTCATTGAAATGTATAAAACATTACTGAGACAAATTGAAGTAGACCTAAATAAATGAAGGGCCATACCTGTTCACAGATTGGAAGACTTCATATTATTAAGATGGCAATTCTTTTCAAATTGATTTATAGATGCACCCCAATCCCTACCAAAGTCTTAACCAGCTTGTTTTGTACAAACTGACAAGCTAATTCCAAAAGTTATATGATAATGCAAAGGACTCAGACCAGGAGCCAGCAAACTTTTCCTGTAAACAGCAAGATAAGTCATCGTCTTAGTCTTTGCAGACCATGCAGCCTCTGTTGCAACCATTCATCTTTACCAATGTCATTCATGAACAGGCATGGGTATGTCAATAAAACTTCGTCTTCAAAGACAAGCACCAACCTGCAACCAAGGCTAAACAGAACAATTTTGCAAAAGAACCCAATTTTGTTCTTTTGCAAAACTGTGTGACTTACACTAACATTTGCATACGAGTTATAAAGCAGTATAGACTGCTTTATATAGACCATTGGAACTGAATAGAATGCAGAGATATATTCACAAATATACAGTCAATTGACTTTCAGTGAAAGTGACAGAGTAGTTTAATTGCAGGAAGAACATATCTGTATTTTTAAAAATCCCTACTTCATACTATGCACAAAAATTAACTTGAAATGGTTCTCAGGCCTAGATGTAAGAACTAAAACTACAAACTTCTAGGAGAAAATATGGGAAAAAGTCACCAAAAGTATGACATAATACTATGTCATAAAAGTATTATAGAAAAAATTGATAAATTGGATTTCATCAAGATTTTAAGCAATCTTTTCAAAAGATTCAACTAAAAAAATTAAAAGGCAAGTCAATGATCAGGAGAAAATATGTGAAAAACATATAGCTCATATACCATTTGTATCCAGAGTATATAATGAACTCTTAGAACTCAAGAACTCTTAAGTCAATAATAAGAGGACAAAAGAATTAAGTAGACGATTTAGATAGACATTTGCCAAAGAAGATATGCAAATTGCAAATGAATGTATGGAAAGATTTCACATCATTAGTCATAAGGAAAATGCAAAGTAAAACCACAATGAAGGACAACATCTACTAGAGTGACTAATATTTTAAACCCATTTAATCTTCATGCAAGGATTTTTTTTAAAATTGATTTCAGAGAGAGAGAAACATCAATGTGAGAGAGAAACATCAATCAGTTCCTCTGTATGCACCCCAACTGGGGATTGAACCTGCAACCGTTTTGGTTCACGGGATGACACCCCAATCAACTGAACCAGCTGGCCAGGGCAAGAATGTCTACTATTTCGAAAGACTGACAATACCAACTGTTGTCAGGGCTTTGAAGAAACTGAAAACTTCTCATAAGGCTGGTAGAAATGTAATACGATACAGCAATACAGTCCCTCTGGAAAACTGACAATTTCTAATAGATTAAAATGTACATATACAATAAGACCCAGTAATTTTGCTCCCAGGTATCTACCTAAATAAAAATGAAAATGTATGTCCACACAAAAACTTGTATTCAAATGTTCATAGCAGCATTATTGATAATAGCTTGAAACTGGAAATAATCCAAATGTCTCTTAGGTGTGACATAAATAAAATGTGGTACATCCATACAATGGTATACTATGCACAATAAAAAAGTACTGATATAGGCAACAAAATGAATGAACCTCAAAAACTTTATATTAACTGACACAAAATATTATGTATTTATTTACATAAAAATTTTAGAAAGTGCAAAACGAGAGAAACAGAAAGCAGGTAGATCCTCTCTTGCCTGCATTAAGGGCCGGGAGTGGGGGTTGGCTGCAGAAGAGCAGAAGGGGAGGTGGATTTGCTGTAGCGTTTCCCCGTGGCCATGGTTGCATAACGGTACACTCACTAAAATTCACTGACTGGGTGGATTTTGTGGTATTGAAAGTAGAACAGTCAAGTTGTTTAAAAAGGAAAAAGGATGGGGCAAAGCATGTGCCGTGGATGCAACGGCCCCAGCTGATAGAGCTCACGAGAGCCCCTCGCTGTGCCTGTAGGAGATCGCATGGGGGATTTTCAGGGTAAAGGGCCAAGGCTGCGGAATACTGAGGTGTGTTGGAGTCAAAGACATTTGAACTCTGTCAGTGTTTTTTCCAGGCTAAGCTCTTCTTGAGCTCATGCTTTTCCTTCTGTGCTGTTTTCTGTGAAAGGGAGGGTGTAGCTAGCCAGAGTTACAAGATCATTGTTCAATATCTCTCCATATGGAGTAGGCACCATTCTCAAAAAGAAGAAATACCAAAAAAAAAAAAACAGCCTTCCTGGTTTCCAATGTATTACAAAGTCTAATAAAACCAAACTGTGCCAATCAAATCTCACTTCATGGTTTGTAAGGCCAAATAATAACCTTAAAAATCTATATTGTATGCCTTACAGTGACTATGCAGAAT
>PVKM010009134.1:0-37531 GCA_004027735.1 Carollia perspicillata | reverse complement strand
GCCACAGCATCCAGTACAGCAAGCATCATGGCTAGAAATGAGTAATAGTTTGGAACTAGAAGAGAATTTGTAAGCATCTGCGTTCTACAGTATGCTGACAGTGATAAGGCAAAATGGCACAATTAGAGTAATGGTATTTTCAAGGAAGGAGCTTTCTGAGACCCTAGAAAGTAGAAGGCAGGGGTATTTATTGTTCAGGGAGACTTGAACTTAGCACTGACCCTACGCTTCCCTCTCCTCTACCCCCAATCCAAGCACCCAGAGCGCTAGATGTTTGTGAATCTTCTCTTGCACAAATGCATGTAATTTTTAGTTACATTCTTGTGGGATAGCGATATATTCTGAATACAGTAAGCATGTCACTATTTTCTCCACTCTCACAGGGCTCTAACGTATGACCCTTGAGGAAATACAGGTTTGAACTGTGTGGGTCCACTTACAGACAGATATTTTTCAATAAATACTGTAATGTATTTTTTTCCTTCCTTACAATTTTCTTAATAACGTTTTGTTTCCTCTAGCTTACTTTACAGTAGGAATGTGGTATATATTACATATAACATACAAAATACATGTTAATCAACTGTTTATGTAATCAGTAAGGCTTCCGATCAGAGGTAGATTACTAGTACTTAACTTCCGAGGAAATCAGAATTTATATATGAATTTTCAACTGCATGAAGGATCAGTGTCCCCAACCCCCGTGTTGTTTAGAATCACCTGTCATTTTCCCTAGGATCGCCAATGACCTCAGCCTGTCATCTGTACTGGTCTTTTATCAGTCCTGTTCTAGTTGTCCCTCTAATACTGCTGAGTGTCACCACGCTTGTTGGAAATATACCCCCTCCTTGGTCTTCCAATACACCACTCAGTCTCTCGCAGATCGTTTCTTCTGCCCATATCTTAAGGGTAGGTTGACCCCAAGGTTCTATCTTCATGTTGTTCGTGTGCTAAAGATTTTCTCTCCAAATGCCCACCACATCCATCTACTCCACTCCATTCACACCGTGGGCCCCACCGTCTCTTGCTGGCACTACTTACTTACAATCGGTTCTCTCCTCCTTTCAATCTATCCTTCAAACCAATCTTCCTAAAATAGACATTTCTAACCACAACATGCAATGCTTTAAAACTCTACAGAATGTGGTTCAAGCTGAGAGCAAGATCCTCCCATCCACAGGCCTGCCCTTCATCCTCGGCCTTGTGCTGCACCATGCTGTGCTGTAAGCAACCACCTCGTGCCACCGGCCACTTCCCTCACACACCGCACTGGGGTGTGTCTCTGCACCTTGGTTATAAAGTCCGTCTGCCAAGATTGCTCCATTCTCTGACAGGCAAGCCAACCCTTGAAAGCCCAGTTTGCCACCTCCTCTGGGAAGCCTTTCTCTAATTAGTGCCAGTGCCCCTCTGCACTCAAAGTATGTCGTGCATAAACGCAATGACGACTGCTTTCACATAGTACCAGGCCCTCTTCCATTTCTCTCTTTTGATGAATTACAAATGCCCTCAGAGCAGGGACTGTAACATATTTATCTTATCATTTCCCAGGACTTGGCACAGCATCCCACACATAACTGCTAGCAAGAGCTATCCACTGAATACTGTTGATGTCTCACTCCCAGAGCTCCACAACATGTACAGTACAAGTCACAAAAATTGGGATCGGAATGTAGAGCCAAAGGTCTAGCAGACTTGGATCATTTCTTTTCCAAACCAGACAAGACATCCGAGCCACTGCCCCCCGGATCTCCCCTACCCTGCTCCCCATTGCACAAAACTGTCACATGCAAGGCTCCTATGGTGTTTCCAGCTCTAAAGAAAATTCATAAAGCCCTTTGGTGCAAGCTGTGGCACCAGGCACACAGTCTGTCAGCGTGCAGCCAAGTACAATGCAACAAGGGGAAGACGCTCTACCTAATGATCATGTTACAAAGACAGGAAAGCTAAGAGATAGGCATCAGCTTAATTCTCCCTCTCGTGTTTGCTTAGCCACTCATAAAGCCAGGATGGGCAGCATGAAAGAAAGTTACACACACCAAGGAGAAAAGAGCAAATCGCTGACATTTACCAAAGTCAGGAATCCCTGCTGGCTACACATCCCTTTATTCAGATCTTAACCTTTGCTGGGAGGCCAAGAAGAAAATTTAATTCTAAGGTAGTTTACATTATTTCATAATGAAATATAACTGCAACATTTCAAAAGGCAAGCTGTTCCATGAAAGAAATGTTAACTTTTCAGCAAGTACTGATAAAGGCAAATTTAGTTGTCATAATAAAAGTCACAATAGTTGCTAACATTTCCTGAGCAGTTATGTGCTGAGCCCTATTCTAAGCATTTTTCATAAACAGGTAATTTAATTATCACAGCTCCATCAAGCAGAAGCTACTGTTGTCTTTGTCTTACAGATGCAGAAACTGAGGCACAGAGATTGAGTGTCTGGTCAAGGTCACAGCACCCAAAGAGTGACTGAGCCAACAACGCATAGCAGGCCAGTCACGCCCCAAACCCAGTGCTCTTAACTACTCAGCCTTCATCGGCTTCGTGGAATCAGAATCCTGGCCCCTGACTTCCCATTTGCTAGCTCTCCAGCTTTGGGCACATTTCATAACTGCTCTGAGCTGCAGTTTCTTCGTCTTTAACACAGGGACAATATCACCTCCCTCACAGGGTTACTTTGAGGCGTGTGGAAGTGTCTAGACTAGCTCAGGGCCTGATACGCAATAGGGCTTCCACAAATATTAACCTCCTTTTTTTCTCTTTGAAAAACGGTTTACTTAATATACAAAAAAATGCCACAGAAAAATTCGGTCTGTGTTTTACATTTTTTCAAATAATAAAATCAGTAAAAGAAAATGTATTGTTCCTATTGTTTTTTAACTAATATAAATACTTACTTACTTACTTAGTAAACTGGGTCACATATGTATGAACAGAAAGATGTCTCTTTAGATATTAGCAAGACTACTGGGAAGACACATTAACTTTTAGGGGCTCTTGGGATGTTGCAATAAATTCTCTCTGTATCAGTCAAAATTTTAGAATTCAGACAACAGTGGCAGGCTTCAGCCTGACTTCACAGCAGGATGGAGAGATTTAAGATCTAGAAGTTAATATTCATACTCGCCGAGTTATACTTTAATTCTTCCAGGTTCCCTGAATGATACTGAATTTATTATAATACTAAATAAATAAATAACATCTCTAGACTAAATCCCAAAGTAGGATGATTACTCCTTAGCATCATGCAAAGTGATACATATTCTTCCCCAAACCCCCTCCCTGCTCTGAAAATGAAATTAAGAGAATGACTGGGAGGGATCATGAGCAATGGCTTAAAAGACTCTAGACACCCTCTCTCCCAAACTCCTCCTGAAGACCTAGCCATTCTGTGACGCGCCTTTCATTTGATTCACCAGTCTTTGGGCATGGTGAAACAGACCCCAGCAGAACAGGGGCAGCTGATCTGGCTCCCTGAAGGAATGCCCACCCCCGGATTCCCTACTGACATCTGCCAAGGGACTGTGCTTACTCTAAACTCAGGGGCCTTAAAAAGACCAAAATGTTATTTCTCCTAGAACCGTATTTAGCAGCTGTTTGCTCAGTTTCAGCCCAACTGACAAGTATATGCTTACAAAAGCAAAACAGAACAAAGAAAACAGGAACAGGAGAACTCTCCAAATTTATCTTGAGCCTTCAGGCTTCTCAACAGCATCGTCCTTCCGAAGTACAGGCGCTAGGACGTGCCGTGCTGATGCAACACCCCCATCCCAGTCTGTGCTGCACTCCCAGCCAGACAAGGTCCCTCAAAGCTGTATACCCACTCCCTCCCCTTCTTCCCATGCAGTGGGGGCTCAAGGAGTCAAGGTTTTGCCTTCCAAGGGGGAGGGGGGTTTACTCAGGCTCTGAGCTCCACCAGCATCCCCCCTCCCACCTGCTGTCTTAGGTAGAAGCAGAGGATGCTTCAGTCTAATAAAGAAAACAGACATGAGCAAGTCACCACATGTACACAACTCACTGAATTACAGTGATAAGTGACACGCAGGAAAAGTATGAGGTGCTCCAAGAGTATCTACCTGGGAGATCTAGAATGTTGCCTAGATTTATCTTCATTAACACACTGCCCAAGCCACGCATCTCAAGTAAACAGATAATTCAAGCAAAAAAAAAATGTGTATGTGTATAAAAATAAAGATAAAACTCTGCTGTCTTTTCTCAGTCAATCATTGGTATAGAACAAATTAAACTCCAGATCCACCAGAGGGTTGGAGCAAAGCGCTGGGGTTCCTGTCTGGATGCTACTCCTTGCTCCTGTTGTTTGACCTCTCCTCTGTTGGTCTTCCCATATGAAAAGTGGGATGATCTGGCTCGGCCTGCCTTTTTCCCAAGGTTGTGGGCACCTCCCCAGCTCCATGCGCCCAGCGTCATCCTTTGGGAAGGGTGTTCCTGATTGCAGGATGATTGTAGGATGTCATTTGCCCTATACAGATATGCCTGGCTAGATGGCACTGGTGTCCCCGTACCAATACTACCTACTGGCTACACCAGGACATGGTCCTAGCCAAGCTTCAAGGAACAGCATTCTCGACGCTGGCGGCTGCTTCCAGCCCTTGGGCCAGGGAGACTGGAGCCTCCCCACCTCCTGTTCAAAGTTCCACCTGCTACTGAACAGCCATGAGCAGTGAACAAGCTTCCCCTGCCCTCCAACCCTGCTCACCTGCTCCACTCTGGACTCTGCCACTCCAGCCTGTCCTCCCAAAGGCCATCTTCAGAATCAGATCGGAAACCTGGCTCCTCAGACTAACAGCTACAAACCTCCAACTACACAGATCATCGTCACTGTCTCTGGGATCAACAATGGCCTACATGCTTTATATACACTTTCACACTCAATCCTCATGGCAACCACGGGAAATGGATAGTACTAACCCCATTTTTCAGATGATGGAACAATATCTTCAAGGAATGAAGTAAGTTGCCCAAGGTCAAAGAGTGTGTGGTAGAAAGAGCAGCCAGGACCAGACTGTAAAGTCAGGATAAAAATACCTTGCACGACGATTGTTCTGAGCATCAGAAACAACATCGGTAAAGCATTCAGCACAGTGAATGACAGGGTCTAACAAACCGAGCTACCGCTATTATTCCTATTGCTGCTGGTGTTATTGAAAGTTCCCCAAGGTGACAGACAGCACTGATCAACAGTACAGCCAGGATGGAAACCCAGACTTTCATTCCCACTCCATCATCACTCCCTTCTCTAAAAAGCAGAAAGTAAATTGGGGTTATGGGGCTGGTGAAGGCCTTGCAGTTTAACAGGGGGCCAGAGAAGGGCTGGTGACCTTCAACCAGGCAGACACAACCAGCTGAGTGGCTGGAACCACTGAGGTTGAACGTGCTATGGATGCCCAGGGCCTCGGCCTTCCCTTCAGAGCCTGGAGAACTGGAGAGACCAGCCAAGTGGAGTTACAGGCTCTTTTTTTTTTTTTGCTTACTTTGCTATCAGCTAGGATGAACAGTGATTACTTTAAGTTAACCATTTAACTAACAGTGAGAGATGGTATATCATAGTAGCTAAGACCACAGACCCTACAGCCAAAAAGCCTGATTCTGATCCCAGCTTCACCATTTACTAACTATAGGAGCTTTCCCATTGTGTGTCTTCTTCGTTTCCTCAACTATAAAACACGGTAATAGTAGTATCTACTACATAGGATTATTTGACAAAATAATTAATAGGCATAAAACATTTAAAGTGATGTCTGGCATTGTAAGTGTTCAAAACCCTTTATTCTGGAATGCAAACTCCAAGAGGAATGACCCCATCGGCTTTGTGTACTGCAGTATCCCTACACTCGGATTAGTGGCTGGGACCTCGTAGACCCTTAACAAATATTTTCTGGATGAATCAAGCCCCCGTGTCACCAGTTCTACCACCGAGAGCCACAGTGCAGGCAGGTGTCTGAGATGCAGAGCAGCGATGCCTGAGATCTTATCAATAAAATCACTCTCCCCGTTTTCTGAAAGAGCCGAGGGAGGCTGAGTAGGTGCTACAAACCCATAAAATCACAAGTTTTCCCAACCAGAGTGTTTAGGAAACTTGTCCAAGCTCTCTTATTGGAGGAGTGAGGTCAAGATCCCAAGGTCTTTGACTTCTAAGTTTTCCTCCTGTCCAATAAAATCCTCTAATAAACCAAGAGGAATCACTTACTGTCTTTAAAAGCAGTGGGCCTGGGAGGGAAGGGATCAGGGACAGTGGGGAGGAGGGTGGAGAGGAAGGGTAAGCACTTGTATTCAGTCCTAAGTTCCAGGTAGTTGGGGTAAGAAGTAAATTTAATTCATGCCCAGAACTGATGTAATGAGATCATGTATCTCCAATGTGATGCCAATGAGATCATCGACTTCATAGGTCGCATGTGCATATCTGCATAGGAGATAAATAGAATTTTTTAAAATATATTTTTCTCAGCTCACAGACTTTGCATATCCATACTCATATTTATCCATACTATTTCATTACAGAACACAGGATTTGCTATAAATTGACTGTTGTTCACTGGCATACATTGGGCATATATAATTAAAACATCAAATGAAAAGAATCACCCAAGAAAGACTTATAACATTAACTGGAATACTTTTTCTGATTTTGGTACATGGGTACTTGAATCCTGTGTCAGTGGTTAGGATTCAAGGGCCAGGCTTTCTGGTGCTTCCTGGTCTGGAGTTCCGGAGCCCGTGGACATGTGGATGAGCAAAGCCCACTGCTCTGTTCAGAGACTGTATCCCAAGACACCCGCAGTCGGAGGAAGGCACACTCACTCCATAGACCAGAATGAGGAAATTCCCCAGGATACTAAGAGACAAGACAGATTTTGGATAAGGACTGAGATCTCCACCTTCCAGAACTTTCTTCAACTCTCCTGAAGTCTATTCAAGCTCAACATGGCAAGTTGCTCTGAAGGTCAATATGTACATAAAGGGCCCCTACCTTGGACCCTTCCCTCCCATCAGCAGGCTGTTGCAGAGATCACACAGCTGCGTGGGGAAACGTGTCACACGGTGTACGGAGCTATGCAAGCATGGGATCTCTCTGGGCCTGTCAGGACAGGGTAACTTTCCAGTATTCCCAGCAACATGAGGTCAAAGTGATGGGAACCAGACTAGCAAAGGCTTTGGCATTTTGCCTTTTCAAAGATGCTTAGATGAAGAAAAAAGATAGTAACTGCAGCAGATGAACTTTAAAGACGAGAACTGATTACCCAAATAATTAAGTAAGAAAGATTAGGAAGCCATCCAAGGTTCTATTTTAGAAGAGCCTAACCCTTCCCCCAAAGGTATTCATTTACCACCTGCTTACGACAGACCCACAACACTTTATATTTGCTTGAAAGTTTTTCAGCACGTTTCCCCACACCTGTAGGCAACCATACAGCTGACAACTGGCCCTCACTGTGGAGGGAGGAGGTTAATGTTGGTTGGTTGGGTTCCCTATTACTCTCTCACTTCCAGGATGGCCAAGAGCCCACCAACAGCTACCTGGGCAGGGGTCTGTCATCTGACTGACAGTGGCAGGAGCCCAGCCCAGTCCCTCACGTGGTGCCACCGCAAATGGTCCAGATGGCTGGTTAATACCACCTCACACACTGTTTTTAACAGGGCTTCTTTGGCATCTGATTTACTTCTTTTCTTCAAGACTTTTGTCCCTATGGCTAGGCTAGCATGGATATATACTTTTTTCATTTTCATTTATTTGTTTGTTTTATAAGGCAGATAATTTTTGGGGTGGGAACTTTATATCATCTGTTCAAGGACCTAAAAAGATTTTTGGCAGATTCAAGCAGCTAAAACTAAATTTCTGTGTTTCTCCAGGCTTCCAAGGGTGTTGGATTTCCATTGTCAAATAACTTTGGGAATACTGGATTAAAAAGAGTAGCTATGTTCCCTGGCTGCTGTAGCTCAGTGGATTGAGCACCATCCTGCAAACCAAAGAGTCGCTGGTTCGATTCCCAGTGTAGGGCCCATGATTGGGTTTCAGGCCAGGTCCCCAGTAGGGGATGTGCGAGAGGCAACCCCATGTCTCTCCTTCTTTTTCTCCCTCCCTTCCCTCTGTATAAAAATAAATAAATAAAATCTTTTTTAAAAGTTTAGCAATGTAGCTTGCTGTTTACTGCAGGGCCTCTCAGAACCTTTGATGTATCAGCATACCCTGTGAATCTCCAAAAGATGGCAGAAGCTTTTCACATTTCTCAAACCCAAACCCTTCTGTAGAATACTTTTTTAAGGGATCTTTGTGGCTCTCTATGCACCGGTTTTCTGTGGAGCAGGTTAGAAAATGAAAGTGTATAGAGCATTCTTTCCTTTCTTATTCCTATTCAAACACTGCATCTTAAGTTACTATAGCAGAGACTGCTCAATATCACCCAATATCCCATTCTCCCAAATCTCAATGATATTTTGGAGGCAATGCACCCAGGTCAAAACTACATGCTCTAGCCTCATTGAAGCTAGGGATAAATATGTGACTGAATTCTGGTCAATGATGTATAAGCAGAATTATTGTGTGGGAATTTCAGAAGAGTTGTTCACATGGAGCTGAGCTAACTGAGAGAAGTTCTCTTATGCCCTCCACCCCCTCCTCCCAGCTGCCTGGAATGCAGATGTGATGGCTAGAACACTGCAGCAATTTCTGCCCCTGAAGTGAATTTAAGAATGGAAGTCTCATGCTAGGTTGTAACTGCAGAACAATAAAATCCTAAGTCCTCTGATGACCATACCACTACCATACCACCACTGGACTGCCTATGTCTGGACTTCTTTATCATAAGAAGAGAAAGGAACTTATCTTCCTTGACCCACTGACATTTTGGACTTTCTGTTTGATGCAGCTGAATCTAACAGATTTACTTTAAAGTTTATAGTTCAGATATTTTTACTTATTGATATTTAATTAACAGTCCTTCTTTAAAGTACTTTTCTCTATTAGTCTTTGATCCTTGGTTAGAGGGGTCAGTCACTACAGGTCATTAAATATTCATGTTATTCCTTTCCTGGTACATTATAGGATGGTACTTATGCACCCCTCCTTAGGTTGAGTTTAGCCAACTCAACTTAAAGGGGTGATTTGCTTTGGCCAATACGATATGAGTGGAAGTGATGTGCTCCTTTCGGATGGAATATTTAATTGCTATGTGAGATACGGTGGTGACTGTGGAGGCACATGTGGGCACGAAGCCTCCACTAATCTGTCCTCAGGAAGCTGATGAATAGAGAGGTCCGGACATGTTCTGGACACGGGGCCTGGTTAAGAAACAAACTTCAGCTGTATTTTATCTCTGAGATTGTTATCACAGTGTATGCTCACCTCTTCTGACTCATGGAATAGAAACTACCAAAAGATGGTGGCAATAATCACCACGTTGTTTATTGCTTTATGAGTTCTGAAACAATGTTTGAGAAGAACCACTTTTTACTGGGTGCCTCAGGAAGCATTGTGCCAGAATTATTTTACTTTTTCTCTGCACTGACCCTGTGGGGTAGATTGCTCACAAAAGAGAACACTGAGCACAGAAAGGACTCAGGGCCGAAACACACATTCTTGCCACCGTGTCCAACCTGCAACGTCTGAAGACCGCCCTGGAAACACCAAAAACCCTCAAGAAGCTGCTGGTGATATGGGAATTCTGACCTCTTCTGACAACTGGGAGGAAAGTAAACAAACAAAAATTAAAAATGAAGTTTCCTTTCCCATGGCTGACCACACCCTATGTGGCCCAAACCAGGGCATGCTGCGGCCCCTGCACCCCACTGAGGACAGCACCACATTAAGTCTTCTGACCCTTCGCCTGAGTGCTTTTGAACTTCAACCTGCTCTCTGAGCCACAGTCAAGGTAACCTAGCAGCTCAGAGGAACTAATTGGGCAACACTCTCTGACTGCTGGCACAAACAGTTATAATCTCAGCATCACCGTGGCAACCTGACTGGAATGCTGGTTATTCACACAAAGAAAAACCGGTCTCCGTTCAGACCAGGACTGCATTTTGTCTCTATTCCACTTTTCCCATTACAAGTCGCTACTGAAAAAAACAATGCTTCTTTTCAGAAGAATGTTTATTACGGGTCTGTGGTAAAACGGCATTTTCTTAGCCTAGAAAAATTTGGAAAGGGATGGGGGAGTGATGCATCCTCTAAGAGATTTTATTAAAACAGACTCTATACAAACAGCAGTAAAGGTCATCAGAGAACACGTGACCTATAACCAGGCCACAGATTCTAGGGAGATGTCAACAGTATAGCATGAGCAAGGGATCACTAACAACTAGACCACATTACATTGACCAGTGCTCATTTCCTGGGCGCCTGCTTGTGCTGCTGTGAACCTCTCCTCCAAACCCTGCACTGGCCTCACTTGCCTACTCCACCCACCCTCCAACGCCAGCCGATATCTTAAAACCTCAGTGTTCCCTTCTCCATGCATCAGCAGACTACTCACCAAGACTGGAAGACATCTTGTGTGCTCTTATGTACTGTGTCCTTGTTCCCACCCAGAAAGTGCCTTACTCACTTCTCTGTCAAAGTCGTACCAGTCCTTCAAGGCCCAACTCAAATCATAAGTCATACCTAAGGACCCTCCCATTACACCCATTAGAGTAAAGGTCGCATTAAACTGCATCCTGGAGACCATCTTGAATGCATCTGTCTGACTGCCCTGGAAGGCAACTCTCAGGGAGCATAGTGTACGTCTCCATTATGTCTGAATCCCCCCGGATGATTGACAGGAGTGCCTTCCACAGCAGCAGTACAGCATGGGAGGAGGAGCAGCAATTTGTTTATCAACTGATCAGGGTTTCAGTGGGGCTTTGCCACTTTCAGTTGTGTAATTTTTGAAAAATTACCTAATCTCGTTGAGCCACTTTCTTTACTTATCAACAGGATGCTACTCACAGTGTGGTCCGTGAGCACCCAGGAGCCTGTTAGAAATAAGGAAGCTTAGGCCCTGCCCAGACCTACTGAATCAGAATTAACATTGTAACAAGATCACTGGGTGACCTAGTAAGTGTTACTATTCCAAAAGTACTGATAAAACCCACCTAGCAGAGGTATAAGAATGACTTTATGGAAAATACCCATCAAGGAGGGTGATACATAACAAAACCTCACTAACTGAGAAAACTATTACTATTTAGTTCCAGTGAATGTATTGAAAATTGAGCCGTTTGGTGTTGTGGAGGATGTGGGAATTATGGCATGAGCTTGCCCTCAAAGAGCATGTCTAATTACCAGTCGTAATAGAGAAAACTAAGTGAAATATAAATGAAGGGAAGTGAAAGACTCTGGTTTAGAAAAACAGATGAGTGAACCTGACTTCATCATTGACAATTTTCCGGACACTGCGCAAATCCACCAAAATCCTCTAGCACTTGGTTCCTTTTCCTATAAAATAGGAATAAGAATACAGGCAGGCTGCCTGCCTCTCAGAATTGTACTAACACTGAAATGAGACAAATGCATGGACGATTTTGTCAAATACAGAGCAATGGTGACGTCGGGTTTTGTCATGTAATATTAAAATAAAAGGTGACCATCACAAATCCCCCAGTCCTAAACTCATGCTCAAGGGCGGCCATCCTTGAAGGGCGCGTGAAGGGCGAAAAGGTACCTCAAACCCACTGTGAGTGATACTCACCTGATTTTACTTTATAGGGTTTGAGGATGAAGTTTCAATGGGAGGAATGGAGAGAGAGAGTGCCAAGGAGGGCAGCTGCCTCTGCCTTCTCAGCAGCTGACATGGAAAGAAAAGGGGTGGGGGTATCTACCTACCCCCCCGAAAATGCTGGGGCAGGAGTGGGAGGGATGCCAGCAGGAGTCCCAGGAGGTAAGCAGTCCCTAGCAGACCTGGGGCCCTCTCGGCGCCAGAGCTCAGGAGAGAACCGTGAGGGGAGTCCTGTGGGTGCCAGGTTGCCAGGCAGAGCTACGAGGGCAAGAGCCTGAAACTGGATGGCGCTGAGGGTCAGACTCACTGAAGAACAAGGAGGGAGCATTACCTGAAGAAACTGCTGCGATCCGTTTTTCAAGAACCCTGCTCAGAAAGGAGAAGGGTTAGAGTTCAAGAACCCTGCTCTAACCAGACGGACAGGCAGAGCACAACGTAATTGTTACGGGAGTTCAGGTGGGTGCGAAGGCAACATAGGCCGACAGCGCCAAGGGAGGCGAAGAGGAAAAGGTAGGCATCTGGGTGGTAAGATACACACGGGACTGGTATAAACTGACGGGAAACAATGCTTTTTTAATGGTGTTATTTTAAAAGGATACGTGTTAATCACATATATCACTTCCGTCAGAAACGACAAATGACAGAAACATGTCTCTTATAGGACAGCCCCTTCGTTCAGCAGGCTCCAGCTTATTTCTGGAAACCATGGTTCCGCAAGCATTTTAAAAGGGAAATGGATTTTAAGCATTGAACACATGGCGATGACAAAGTGGGAAACGTGCATGGGATAAAGAACACATAAAGCCATCATCATCATTTTTTTATAAGTACCACGTTTGCTCCGGGCGAGAAAGGAACAAGTATGCAGATCACATAGCTGCAATAACCTGTCCGCATTCTCCTGTCCCACTGGAGCGCGCTTCCTCCCCCCGTAGGGCAGGGACTGGGCTCCCTTCGTATTAATAGCTTTAGCGGTGTGCACAGTACCCAGGACGCGGTGGGGTCAGTAAACCATTATTTTTACCAAGACGGACAAGAAAACATACCTAAGTTATTTACTTTATCATTGGTGAAATAAAGAGATAAGTGAGGATGACTTTATATTGTACACACGAAGATAAGCATGCACAGCCCTTGGGAAGACACAGCTGGGTACCGGAGAATCTGTGGAGCCACATTCGAATACAGTGCATCTTCCCGGAAGGCCTATTTTCCACAGAACATGCTGTTTTGCTTTAATATGTTACATTAAGTATGGATAAGTTTGTATCAACTATCAACTTTTTTCCCTGTGGCATTACCATAGTCCCCACACCAGTATCTCTAAGGGTTCAAATTACTCTCCTTAACCCATAGGGCTGTTTCTGTAAAAACATTCCAAAGTATATTGTTTACCTATACCACTTATATCCCTCATTTTCAAATACAGTAAATCCTCTTTATTTCACCCCCATTCGTTCATAATTTGCAATTACTTAGAGAGCTGGATAGCAATTCAATCTTCTATTGTCCATACAGAGTAGTTTTAAGAAAAGCAGTAATGTGAAGAAAAGTCACAAAAAATACTTATTTTTTTCTTAGCAATTCCGAGCAGCACAGTGGCACTCACATCCAACCACTGGCTAATAACAGACATCTCTAGGATCTCCAACAGCTTGGCCCTTCTAGTGCCTCCCAGACACTGTCTAAGGTTTAGACAATAAGACCCTTCACAAACTGCTATTAAGTCTTACTTCTCACTAGTACCTAAATGCCCCCGCGCCCCCCCAGTCTGCGGGCCAGTGAGGCTGGTCTGCGGGGCAGGCAGGATCACTGTAGCTCTCCAACAGAGAGATGGGCACGCTGGCGCTAATGAATGGAACCGAACATTTTCATTTTGTGCAGCTTTCAGTACATATGTGTGTGTGTGTGTGTTTCACAATTAAAAGGGAGGAAAAATAATTTAATCATGAAGAAGGCTGCTTCAGTTTAGAAGAATGAGGAACTAGATAGCATAAAAAGCAGCCCAACGTTTAAAGTATCAGTTTCCGGTTCTAGGAGTGCTCCAGAGCTCAGTAACTAAGGCTTACTTGAAACCTAGGAGGTAAGCGTCTTTTGTTACAGCGCAGAAAATCTCACCCTGATTGTTGAACTCCCCTCAGGAGCTAACCATACTACTTAGCACAACACTAACTATATGATACTTGTAGATAAAGGACCTACTTCATTGACCTACTATTTTCCAGTGAATGTGTAACTAAAACGAGCCTGTGGCCACATCCCCCAAACCTGGTATCAGCTTACATCTCCCACACTTGTTCCAAATCTTTCTGGGGCTCGTTCTTTCCAACAGCCATCTCAGGTGCCCTTCTCAGCCACTACATTCAGATGCTTTTTTTAGACAAGAAAGTTGGGAACTATATGGCTAGGGATATCCTTGGAAAGAACTGGCATTTTGTACAGCTGACTAGTAAGTCAAATAATGAATTAGAAAGGACAGCAACTGCAAACTTTCCCTCTTGAGTCGAACCACTTGTATTGCACCAAAGCCACTACGAGGGTCAAAGCACTGAGAACGAGGCCTGGGCTTCTGGCCAGGACCCATGAGGAGACACTAGTCCTTGCCTTTGCAGCAGGAGAAATGTACAGTGAAAATGGCTTAGCGGTTCAGAACTGGGGCGCCAGCAGGACCGAAGCAAAGACTGTCACGGTAATACTGGCAGAGGAGGGGGTGTCAAGGCAGATTTGTCCAAAGTGGAGAAGATTCCTGACAGTGAACACTTGGCTGTTGGATATGTTTAATTTACTCTAGTCCTCTCCAGGAATAATAAAACATTATTAGACAGCCTGTATGTGTTTTGGTGATCTCCATATACCCTAACACACTCAATGGAGTCGGTGGCCTGAGGCGGACCAGCAAAGCCTGCCCTCGGCTTCCATCTCTTAGTATCATCTCACCCTTCCCAACCAGAAGGCCAGGTCTGCATTTCCTCTCACAAAGTGCTCTCCTGGCTTGCTGGGCAAAGCCAGTAGATCTCACTTTACCCAAAACAACCACTGCTGAAAAGCCTGGCTTAGAACCTTATTTTTATAACATACAACTTGCCAATGGCATACGTCATTAACCATAGGTACTCTCCCCCTGCAAGGTTAGGGGGTAGGGCTCTAAGAAGCAACAGGAAGCTCCCTTAAGAATGTAATTTACATATTTTTTTTACTTTTTAATTGATGTTGGAATACAGTTGTCACCATTTTCCCATTACCACCTTTAAAGTCAGGGTCAAAAGGAAGCAAGAACACTTGCATTTTAGAAATCATTTCAGTTCAAATTTCTGGCCCGCTACTTAACTAGCTGTGTGACTTTGAGCAAGCTATTTTACTTTGTTGAGTTCCCTAAATTTCTTACGAATCAAGTGCATCTCCCACATAAGGAATTTTTTCCCCTACCACACACGCATGCACACACACACACCTGTCCTACTTTAACTGCTTTCAATTAGTCTGTTCAAAGCAACTTCCTTTCAAGCTGACTCCACCATCAAGTCAAATGAAGCATCGGGTCCACCAAGCCCTTCCTAAAACCCACTTCCTTCTCCCCAGCAGAGCTTAGTTGCTCCTCCTCTATATTCTCACAGTGTTTGTTCTAGAACCTAACCGTCACACCTGCCCTGTGTTGTAATTATGTGTTTAGTGTCTGACTCCACCTCTAGACTGTGAGTGAGCTACCTGAAGTAGTTCTGAGTCACACTGGTAGTATCTCTAGTTTCCACAAGTGTTAAAATTCATAGGGGGTCCTCAACACAGGTGGGATGAGTGAATGAATGATACTAGCATTCACTTCTTGAGTATTCACTATGTGCTAAGCACTTGCATACAGTATTTGTAATCCTGGCAAAGACTATCAGGTGGACGTGAGTACTGTGATTGTACAGATGAGAAAACTGAGGTCCAAACCCAGCAAACAAGTGATTAAAGAATTGTGCCAACCTACAACGTGCCTACTAAGAATATAGCACAACACCTGGCACTCACTAGGGCCTCATGAAAAGGCATCTTCCTTTCTTCTGCTCTAATGATAATGGGAGTGTGACTTCTATAAATAAGAGTCAGAAACTAAGTTCACTGGTGTTGGTTAACACTTTAGCTTCCAAAATTTGAGATACAAGTTCATTTTGCTGAATTTTGCATCAGGGCGTATGAACAGTTTTTGCTTTTTTTAGATTTTATTTACTCCTTTTTAGAGAGAGTGGAAGAAAGAGAGAAAGAGAGGGAGAAAAACATTGATATGAGATGTTCAGTTGCCTCTTATACATGCCCGGACGAGGGACCAAACCTGTAACCCAGGCACTTGCCATGACTGGAAAACTGAACCCATGACCTTTTTCTTTACAGAATGATACCCAACCAACTGAGCCACACTGGTCAAGGCCACGGGCAGTCTTTCCAGTCTCACATTAATTATTCCCAAAATATCTTCTGAAGGCCTGCTGTATGCCAGTTCTGTACTGCGCGCGGGGAATCCACGGAAGAAATGTCCCAGTCACACTCTCCCAGGAGCAGGCGCTGGGAGATACGGGCATCTGTGGAGTGCCTGCTAGGGGAACTTCTTAGTGCCTCAGAGCACATATTCTTAATGGGCAGATGTCACATGCCTATTAGGTCTGTCATTAGGGGATCCATGAATCATTTAATGGAACACAGAGAAGCCTGTGCAACTTATGTGGCCACAGAAGATTCTTTTAGGAAGATAATGTTCCTGTTACAATCGAAGAGCAGCCCACATGTGGACTCCTACCACTGGGGTAATGACGTGAGTCCTGAGGGCATTGATGAGGCGATGCAATGAAATGGTTATATGGCTGCCACCTAGCAAAACGGTGAGCATCGGGACACGAAAGCCATTCATCATTGCCCTGCCAGCTGCTCCCTGGAGTATAGCCCCTTGTTTTCACCAACCCATTACGTCCATTTGAGCCTGGCATCCTGGTGTGCCTCTGCTCATAACCTCAAGAGGCGTCACTGACATACCATCCTGTGTGAATGGTGCCCTGGAGAACAACACGACGTGATAGGAATGCACTAGGAATGGTGTGCAACACAAGTGGTCCTGACTACCAAAGGAGGTAAGGTTCCCATGCACCTTCAGTGGCCAAGCCACGATCAGCAAATCCAACTTTCGGGCATCATGTGAGAAGTCCATTGCGATTTTTGGGCCTTAGCCAATCATGGTAAAGTGAAGCCTAATAACCTGGGTGCCTCTTTCTCTGCCCCCAAGCTCAAGCATACAATCAGCCACGTACAGCAGACCCTAAGTAATTACTCTCAGCACTTTAATTTAGCTATTAAAATGCCACCCTAGCTAAAATATGCTCTTGTCAGATTTCCACCCAGTGTTAATAACTGCCATACCATCTTTGAAAGTGGCAAACAGAACTGAGAGAGGATAATAAATAACAATGATGTGAGATTACAACCTCATTTTATGCCATTCGTCACAGTAACCACCTGTGACCTGTTTTCCAGGCCTACAGCTCTCCCCATCATTCTAGGTGGACTGAGCGATTATTGTTTACAAACTCCTCTGGACAGACCCTGCTTCACGGTGTCTCCCACGTAGCCACACAATTACTGGAACGGAATGCCATGGTTAGGTTCACGGAGGCTGACAACAAGCTGCCACACTGCACTTGGCATCTGCCCCTGAGGAACACTGTACTTTGTCATGTGTAGTGCACACTTTTTTACCCAAGTTTTTTAGGGAAAAATAAGGATGCGCATTATACATGGGTAGTGCTAATTGTGTATCTATATAAATGTTTTTAATTCTCTTATTTATGTTTATACATTAAAAGTGTAACCCTAGAAAGCAATAATGAAGTCTATATGCAAAATAATACCCTGGAATACAATCATCGGTTTTGTTTCTAAATATAAATAAATAAAAATTGAATTAAAAAATTAAAACTCAAGATTTTTTTCCCTGAAAGTTTGGGTCAAAAATGTGGGTGCGCAGTATACATGGCAAAATGCGATAACTTGATACTGGGTGATGTTGGGGATCCCGCCTCATTCAGGCAAAAGTCTGAGAACATCAACCCACTTCCCCATCTGGCTGAGTAGACATGTGTTACTCTAACACCTGCCCTTCATGAGATGCGAGCGTGTTCAGGCTTATAGCTACTGAAAGGGCTGAGGACGTGTCACCCCAAAATATGGCACTTGGGCATGAGGATTACATTGAGCTGAAGACCACTGAAAACACACACGCACACGCACACAGGAAGGGCAGGATGATGTTTACCAATCCTCGAGACAACTCTAGACTCTCGTGGTCCAGAGAAGGCACCAGAGGAACGAATGGACACAACAAAGCTTACTAGCAGGCCCTTGTCTTCTGTTAGGTTCCCTCGTACGCTTACCTTCTCGTGCTCTTGGAAGCCTAAAGCCCTTTTCCTTTGTCTACTCACTTCCCTACAGATTTATTGCTTTTTCCTTAAGATGCTCTGTAAGCCCAGGTTCTAACCACTGATTTGAGGTATTCATCACTGAGTTCCCCTCTATGTATAAATGATGGGCATCTTAAAAGAAAAAGTCTCTTTTTCTTTTTGATTTTGTCTTTTGTCAGTCTAGTTGGCAAGGTCCCAACTAATGAACCTAAGATGGGTTGAAAAAACAAAATTTTCCTCCCTTACTCTATATTCTATCAAATAATTCTTAACCATGCCCATAAAATTCTGGGAACCTCTCAAAACTATATTCCAGATATTGTGCATTTGCATTTTTTAGGGAAAATAAGCTATATGTCTGATCATTTATTTATTTATTTCTAGAGAAAGGAGAAGGGAGGCAGGGAGAGAGGGAGAGAAAAGGCAATGTGTGCTTACCTATCGCATGCCCCCAACTGGGGACCTGGCCCACAACCCAGGCATGTGCTCTGACCGGGAAAATCAAACCTGTGACCCTTTGGTTCCCAGGCCAGCACTCAATCCACTGAGCCACACCAGCCAGTGCATTGATCATTTAAAAGAACTCTAATATCCAGAATCTCGGTTGACTCTTCAGTAATCCTTCAACACAAGCTGGGTTGATGGTACACTCACTCCCATTTCATAAGGGAAGAATGAGTTCTGAGCTGTTACCTGAGTCACCTAAGGACAAGTCAGGGAACCCTCAGGCTCCACAGATTCCCACAGGGTGCATCCACTATCTCTGAGACTTATCCATAAGAGTGCTTGGCTGAGATGACTTATCTCTTATCTAGACTAAGTCCTGAGAATAGAAACTATTTTTATTTTTCCTGTGTCATCTCTTTCAAGTTATTCTATTCTATTGCATTCTATTCTATTCTATTCTATTCTATTCTATTCTATTCTATTCTATTCCATTCTATTCTATTCTATTCTATTCTATTGCATTCCATTCCCCCTCCTTCCCTCTGTATTAAGGGGTAAAGTGTTAGTATGTAAAAATAACTGTGATCAGTCAATTAAGAGAAAGAAGCTTTGGTTTTCAGAAATATCTATTTCTGTTAGACCCAAAACCATACAACTCTTAGAAAAAAATATAGGCAGTAAGCTCTTTGACATTACTCTTACTTATATTTTTTGGATATGTCTCCTTAGTCAAGGAAAATAGAAGAAAAATATACAAATGAGACTACAACAAACTAAAAAGTTTTTGCATAACAAAGGAAGCCATCAATGAAATGAAAAGCAAACGACTGAATGGGAGAACATATTCACCAATGATACATCCGATAAGGGGTTAACATCCAAAATATATAAAAAACTCATACAACTTAACAAAACCAATAAAATCCAATTAAAAATGTGCAAAAGACCTGAACAGGTATTTCTCCAAAGAGGACATACAGATGGTCAGTAGACATATGAAGAGATTCTCGACATCAGTAATCATCAGAGAAATGCAAATTAAAACCACAGTGAGCTATCACCTCACCTCCGTCAGAATGGCCATCATCAGTAAATCCTCAACAGCAAGTGCTGGTGAGGGTGTGGAGACAAGGGAATCCTTGTGCACTGCTGGCGGGATGGTAAACTGGTGCAGCCACTGAGGAAAGCAGCATGGAGGCTCCTCAAAACATTAAAAATGGAACTACCATATGCCCCAGCAATTCCACTTCTGGGTATTTCTTAGAACAAATCCAAAACACAAATCGGAAAAGATGTATGCAACCCCATGTTCACTGCAGCATTGTTTACAACAGCCAAGCTATGGAAGCAGCCCAAGGGTCCACTGACAGACGACTGGATAAGGAAGACGTGGCATCTGTGTACAATGGGATACTACCCAGCCATAAGAAAGAAGGAACTCGTACCATTTGTGACAGTGTGGATGGACTGAGAGGGTATTATGCTAAGTAAAATAAGTCAGTCAGAGAAAGATAAATACCATCTAATTGCACTTACAGGTAGAATCTAAAGAACAAAATAAATGAATGAACAAAACAGAAATGGACTCGTAGACACAGAGAACAAACTGAGGGCGGCCAGATGGGAGGGAGTGTGGGCACTGGGTGAAAAGATGAAGGGGTTAAGAGGCACAAATTGGCAGTTACGGAACAGACACAGGGTGTACAGTGCAGCATAGGGAATATCGTCCATGATGTTGTGGAAACGTCTTGTGGGCACCAGACTTCTCGGGCGAAGTCACCTCGTGAGTTATATAAATATCTCACCACTATGCTGTACACCTGGAACTAATATAACATTGAATGTTGACTATAATTGAAAAAATAATTTTTAAAGAGTATGCTGGGGTTGTGATGACACCACTAACCCTCCCCACAAAGAAATATCTATTTCTGTTTTCTGTCACAAGACACATGTGGGACCGACAAAAGGTAATGACTGGACATAAGGCCATAAGATGTGGGGGGACAAGACCGAAAAGCCTGTCGCAAATGCCGAGAAACACTTGCCAGGTGATTCAGAGAAAGGAACTTCAAGATCCAGGAGTTTCCAATAGTCTATAATTGCTGAAAATTAACCAGCTAAACTTCTCACAAAGTGACAGCTCCAAACCTCCTTTCAAACCCTCACAAAATCAAGTAATTCATTTCCAAACCTGTTCAGCAGCTCCCAGGGATCTTACAGAGATCGCGGAGCTCAATCGGGTGCGGGTTCTGCCCTCAGGGAGCTCAGGGACTGTGCAGGGAGAGAGAGCCAATGAACACAAACAGACGGGCTACGGAACGTCTCCCTCCTACGGTTTCCCAGTCCCCTCCTCATCGTCAATTCTGAAGCCTCAGAAACTGTACCCATCTCTCAATAAAACAGTATCTGGACAATGTGCACATAGGGAAAATGGACGTTTGACTTCAGCACCCAAAACATTTTAAATGAAAAACAATATGAGAGAAAAGTTTCAAGTTACACTTCAAAGTCAGTTGGTGGAACATTAGCAGGATGTGTAATTAATTTTGGAAAGTGCCACTGCAGTCAACAAAGAGGGTGTGGTCTGGAACGCAGCTGGCAGCACGAAAGAATCCTTAGTGATCACTCTGTATCCTAACGAAAGAGTTTACTTACGGGTATTTTTACTGTGCTTTAGCTATGCTTTTGGAAGTTGGTTGGGGCTTTGGAGCTGCCATGTAACATGGTCATTTTTCTCATAAAAAAAGGAGGGGGGTCTGCCCCAGGTCGTTTCTCGGGTAGAACATGTGGTTTTCAAGAAAAATGAATGCCCGTATCTGTGACAGAAATAGAGAACAGTCGAGGAGCATCCCTCCAAAAAGTATTAATGAAGCCTTGGTGGTCCAGGGGAGGCAGAAATTGTTTCTAATAAGCAAGAAGCAAGGAATATTTTGTCTAGAGTCCTGAGTTTGAGCCCAGACGTTGAAAGAATTTGTACAAATGCACATGGTAGATGTCCTCCAGCAGCAGGACTGAGCATGGGGCAGGCAAGTTAAGGGCAGGGCGAAGGACACAGGCAGGGGAGTTGGGGAGAACTGGGTGGTTCAGGCAAGTTCTACTCACAATACCTGAACTGGGGCCTGTGAGAAAGGAAAGGACAGGCTGGAGGTAGCAAGATCAGGTAAAAGGTAACGAGGATCCTACATAATTAACATGCAGTATTTTCAGCATATGAAATACCACATCCTTGATCTACCCAAAGACCATTAGGCCTGAATCTAACTTCTTAAAACAATCATCAGACACGAGGATTTATCATAAACAAGGATTTCTTCACATTCTTTTATCTCCTAAGAGAGGATATTTTCAACCACTTCACTGGGCACAGGAATAACCATCCTGGTCTGCCCCAAAGAAAAAGGTTCCACAACGTTTCTGTCTTCTTTTCCAGTAAAAAATGGCTTTCTCCTTTGACACCAGGCGGCATGCCCATATAAGTCACATTTCTATGAACCCTGTATAAGGGCCATTTTATCAGTCTATGTAAGGCCAGAGAGCACTTTTGACCACCTCCCTCAACCCCTCTTCCTCACTCAGTGCACTTTCTCAGGTTGCACAAGCACGAACACATGGAGAATGTGAAGAATGCACTCTAGTTTGGCAGCACTTGCTGCGTTCTGCCTGTAGAAGTGCCCCCCAAATGGTGTGAACTGAAGCAAAACAGCCACAGAAGCAAAATGCAATCTCGAGGTCAGTGCAGGACCAGCTGCCCTTGTCTCTTAGCCATTCCTGGCTGGAATCCCATGGAGTAAATGTGGGGGAAGAACAGACAGGGCAGACCAGAGGATCAGGAAATACCCAGCTGCAGCAAAAGAGAGCAGTCATCAAAAACATCAGCGAAGCATACAAACAGCAATTTCCCTCCAGGAGTGCCCCCAAGGGCAGGCCTGTAAATTATCCCTGGGTATTCCTTTTCAATGCCATGACCTTATGGCTGATTTTTAGGCCCCACCTCCTGAACCACAAGATGTTCCCATAGGGCATCACTAGGTCAACAAAAACAGCTTCTACTATCTGACCTGAAATCTGCATGGTCCTGTGTCACCCCCAGAGAGCAGCTTCCTCATTCAGCCACTTCTGAAATCTTTTCCCCACTTTTTCAAGAGTGATTGCTACACCCACAAAAGAACAAGTGTTCAAGAAAAATAATCATTTCTTTCATAATTTTAATGTGTCAACTAAGGGAAAACTATACAACCTAGAAACCAAATGCAATGCCTGCATCTCAGGTATTTATTCTACTCCAAGTCTACACAGGACACTGGCAGAAAAGATTCATTCATTTATTCGTTAGACAGATACACACCAAGTACTATGACTACACTTCATCAATTCTGAAATACAGTTTTTTCACAATTTAAAGTCTCTGGAATTGAAATACATCTGAAAATTAAGATACTGGTTTTCTCCTTTTAGTACATAAACTAATGTAGCATCTTACAATCTGGAACTACTCAACACTTCTCGACTGAGTACAACACCCTTTCCCCTTGAATTTGTCCCTCCCTCTCCAGGGCCTCCCTGGATGCTGCTACCAGGGTAACCTCTCTGGAGCAAACCTGGTCATGAATGAGCCAATGAATTCCCTTTACCTGTGGAGTAAGCATGCAGCCCTTCATGGCCTGTCCTGGGATGACCTTCTCAGCATCATCTCCTCTTGCCTCCTGTTGAATTATGAGCATCTTCCTCAATATACCAAATTTATCCCAACCCCACATGACTTCCTAGTCTAGACTACTTGAAATCTTTCTCTGATATCTCCTATTTTCCAAGGCTTAAATAAATGTTCATCTTCTGAGGTCCCAAAGTCTCCTACATTTTATTATAACAGTATCACACACTAATGTGGGCCTCTTTATCTATATCCTCCAACAGAATATGATTTCTGCAAGGCAAAGGCTGTATCTTGCTCATTTCTTATATAAAGCCCTTGGGACACTGCCCGGGTGAGGAGTTGGAGATGAGAATATAATTGTTGAAAGGATGGATGAACAAATCCCATGACAGTCTCTCCCTCCGCTCACAAGATGACTCGCAAGTTCACAAAGTTCAAGACTTTTAGAGGTCATCAGTAATCAGATAGTATTTCCCATCTTCTTGGTTACTCTCATGTCTCGAGTTCCCCTTGTCCAAAAAAATGACAGTTCTAGACTGATGGTCTCTAAGCTCCCTTCCATTCTCCAATTCTGTTATTTATACTCCAAAGAAAGTCATCTGGTATTCTACTTATCTAGCATTTACAAATGCTGCTCTCCACTGTGAGGTATCTTCTTCAAAATGAAGTCTCGGAATGACGGAAGAGCCTGGGGCTCACAATTCTGGAGGAGATCGGGTCTAAAGCCCCAGGGGAACTAGGTCATTTGAAAAATGCATATTCAGTATAATATTATATCTGGAAAATACACACTCTCTTCTTTACAAATAAAAGAATATAAGGCTTGACAAAATCGTCTTGGTGTTTGGAGAAAGAAAAAAGAGTAATTCTCACCTGAAGAGAGGGCATGGTATTTTTATATGCTTCATCAAAGTAGGGCAGAGGTTTGAGAAGTCCACGAAACACCGGTATAGGAAAAGCTAACATGGCATAGTCCATGTGAGAGTGTAGACTTTGGCGTTACTTTGGATTGAAATTCCAAATCTATCCCATGCTAAGTAGCTCTGTGACCTTGAACACTTTACTTAATCTCTGCAAACCTTAGTTTTGTCACCAGTGAAATAGGGATTATCATACACACCTCATAGTGTCATTATAGGAATTTAATTAAAAATTGCAAATAAAGCTCCTCTAATAGTGCTTGGCATTTGAGAGGCCCCTATTAATGGTTCCAATATTACAACTTCTCCAAATCAAGCACAGACACCATATTACATGTGCCATCACACTGCATGGGACACAAGATGAACACAGGCACTCGAGAAATACTGCAGAATGGGGGTGGTGATGACAACGGTGATGGTGTGACAACAGAACAGTAGGTGTCTGTGAGTGACATTTAATTTTTTATCTTTTCCGTCATCTATCAGCTTGCGTTTTGGGGGTTGAGGAATAAGAGATTTTTTATTTATAAAATATAACATAGATACAAAAAGTGCTTATGACGTATGTGTACAGTTTAAGTAAAAATTACAAGGCGAACACGCATGTACTCACCACCCAGCTCAGGAAACGGAACATCACGGCTCTCGGAAATCATCCGATGCCCTCCCCGAGGCAACCTCCACCCACTTCCCATGGCAACGGCTACCTCGAATTTTAGATTCCTCATGTTTAGTCATTTGTTACTTTTTAAAAACAGTTTTCTTGAGCTATAATTCACAAGCCATACAATAACCCATCTGAAATGTACAATGCAGTGTTTTTTTTTAGCATATTCACAGATACGTGCAACTATCACCATAGTCGATTTTAGACAGTTTCCTCACCTCAAAAAGAAACCTCGTACCCTTTGGCTATCTTCCCCATCCTCAGCCCTCAGCAACCCCTAACCTACTTTCTACTTCCATAGATTTTCCTGTTCTGCATATTTCACACGAATGAAATCATTCAACCTGTGATTTTTTTATGACTGTCATCTTCTACCAAGCACAATGTTTTCAAGGTTCATCCATTTAGTAGCATGGATCAGTAGTTCATTCCTTTTTGTGGACAAATAACACTCCATTGTATGGAGATACCAAAGTTTGTTTAGTCATTCATCAGCTGATGGACATTCGGGTGGTTTCCCCCTTGTCACTATTCCAATCAATGCTGCTATGATCATTTACAGACAACTTTTGGTATGAACATATGTTTTCATTTCTCTCTGGCATACGATACCTAGGGGTGGAATTGTTTGGTCACATGGAAACTCAGTTTAACTTTTTGAGGAACAGGGTACAGCAGCTTTTAAACTGATTCCCAGAAGACAAAAATATAAAAGTATGTTAATTACTTTATGGTGCTAAATCAGCCAGTTCAGCCAAAGGTACACGTTCAATGCCCAGGGCAACTCTTCATCAGCCGTATAGATAGTTACACATCAGCTTTTCATACATGTACAGTTACCATCTTGTAAGAACCGGTATTTTCTAGCTATTCAAGGCTGTCAGTAGCACAAATAGAATAGAAGGCGTCCTAATAGAATGAAGGCGTCCCCATTTCGTGGCCCTTCTTGGCTGATTCCTTTGACTCTCACAATACCATTTTAAAACCATTTTGCCTTTAGACCCTGTCTGCTATTTCTGTGGATGGTGACTTTAATGATGAGAGCACTAACAGTGGAATATAAAAATGGACCAATACTGCAGACCTACAGAAATACAGAAATATCAACGGATTGGGCACCGTGTGTTTTTTCAGACTGACTTTCCAGCAAATAGGTTTGTAAGAGTTAAGATAAATCTACTTCCCACCAACAGTCTCAAGTGCCCAGAATATGCTGACATCACATGATACCATCACGTGATGATCGGAAAGTGGGCAAGAGGTGGCTGGAGAGAGATTAAGGAACAGAAGCTTCATTTGAGAGCGCCTGCAATGTGGCATCTGGAAAATCTGTTCACACCCTCACAAATCACTGCGGGGCTGATGGGGAGTGTCTAGAGCCTTCACTACAAGAGCGCGAAGGGCATCTGTCTCTGATTTTCCTCCTGAATGCCCGCCTTGTTCTCCACGGTCTGCAGCACTCCTACAGACCAGTCAGTCACGGCCAGATGGACGGACGGAGAGCAGGAGCAGACTCAAGAGGACATTACCTGCCTTCACGTTAGCTTTGTTGAGGAGGTTACAAAGTTGGCCAATGCAGGAATGCCTCTGAATCCTAATGTGGTATTGCTGGCTGTCTTTGACTCATATATAACATTGCTCAGAAAATGTAGGGTAGGCCCCAGAACTCAAGGATTCTAAATACCCCATGTGGCCTGGCATGAAAATGGGCTGACTGTTCAGCTGCACACGTGAACTCCATATTCCCCTAATCTTGAAGTGTAGTTAGTTAAGAACAGAAAGGAAAAAAAAAATAACCCTCCTTGCAATAACAACAGAGCTTGAAAAATAAAAACTTACAAGAAAAACCATATTTATGTTTGAAACACAAAGAGATCACTGTAATATATATTTTACCTCAAAAAGTACATAGGCAGACAAAGGCTTGTATAATTTCCTAAAATCCAAATACATTCAGACAATCCATATACATTAGACATTAGTAAGTAGAGCTAATCAGCAAAACTATTTCTATAATACAGTATAACCATTTTTTTTTCTTTCCTGCTTAAGTTTTATGGTCTATATTAACAACATTTGTAAAACAAAACAAAACAAAAATAGTAAAGCAAAGTGCTATCTAACATCAGTTTTAAAATCCAAAAAGTTTTATCTTTTCCTTAACCTTGCTGCTAAAGAATTCTTAGACCTTAGACACAGAGTGGTAATGAATAAGAAACGCTGAAGAGAGAAAATACAGTGGGGATATGTGGAGATTTAATTTACGTTGGCCACAACACAATTTTCCCATTTACTGATTCTTTTCACACCAGTCACAGTAAATAGCACAGAACTTCTGGAGACGCCCAAGCACCTGACGTTTTACTATTAGCGCTTTTCAAATCATTCCTCCTCAGACTGCCACCTTTTGCCAGCTCAAAACAGACTTCACAACTGCAGGTTTGTACTGTGTAGCTCCGACACTGCAATCTTTTCCCCGAAGAGGTGTAAAATAGGTCGGTGTGCAGGGCTAATAGCATCAAAGTGTTATTTGCGGGCGGTGGGGGGGAGGCGGGGAGAAGGGGTGCATGTTGTAGAATTGTTAAGACGGCAAAAAAGGACGCCAGCTGCAAGTGTTTGTGAGTAACTTGAGGACGCATATCTTCTGCCTCCACAGTGGTCTGTCATAGAGGGACTGTCCCTAAATAGCTGACAGAGGAATCCAAATCCAAGCTCCTCCTTGCATGGCCCCCACAGCCCTGGCCACTGTGCACCCAGCCCAGCTCTCCAGCTCCTCCCCCATGAGCATTCCACCACGTGCCCGGTCAGTGCTACCTAAGCTTTTCCATAAGATACACACGGTAAATGGATGGTCCAGCCCACAGCCTAGAAGCTCTGGGCCCTGGGACTGACAGGGTGAATATCTATGCAAACCTGTCACCTCGTGTGGCACAGAGGTTGAAAAATTCTGCCTAGGTGCCACCTATGGGAATATATTCATGGTTCCCTGGACGTGTCGTATCGCCATCACAATTCCATGGTTCAACAACTTCAACAACTTCCCCTCTTTGCAAAAATAAACATTTCTTGTTTTCAATGTCCAGCTCAGACCTTGACCTGAAGAACCGGAGACACTCTTTCCCATACTCTCACTGCGATTCTCACCCATAACCGCCTTCCCCCTTCTGTCTTCTGCACTGCAAGTAAGCCCCTTGAGGGCTTCTTTACTTCTATACCCTTGGGGGTAAGCACAATGCCTGACAAACAGTAGGTGCTCCATTGCTGTTCTCAGAAATAATTTAGAACTCATCCAAAGCATGCAGAGAACAAAGAAGATTCAAACCCAGTCTGTAGCAAGTAGGGATTTATTCTGATGGGTATGTGTTCAATTTCCCCAGTGGAAGCACTTCTCACTTGTGGACTCCTAAAGAAGTTCTTTAATGCCTCCTTCTAAACCCCACATGCAGACTAGAAGAACTCGAGCAGATGTGAGTAGCAGCAGGCAAATCCCCTTGGCCCCTGAGCCTCCCTCCTTCTCCAAGGCTGGTTTAGCTGGAGGCCAATCAGTCACAGGAGTACTGGTCTCACCCTGAGACCCAGCAACATTCAGCATCTAGAAATAGGTCCTAAAGAAATAATCAGCAATGCACGAGAAGTTATGTATGTTCAAGGTCATTAAATGTAGCATTATTTATAAGAGTACAAATTGGAAACAGCCTAAATGTTCAACAACAGGGGATTAGTTAAATAAATTATGAACATCTCAATGCTGGAACACTGGGTAGCCATTAAAAAATCATATCGATAAGAATTTCTCATGACATAATAGAGATGATTATACAAAAAGAATAAACTATACTATGTACAGTTCGACCTAAATTTAACTTATAGTATGTCTGTTAATAAGAAGACTGAAAGAAAATATATTCGTGTTTAGCAGTGTCTATATCTGAGTAATGGAATAATGGATGATAATAACCTTGATTTCATTCTCCATCCTTTTTCAGTATTTTCCAAGTGTTCTAAAAGAGTGCTAAGTGATGGGATGCCCTGCTTTTGACTGCACATAATTGTCCAGCCAAGCTCTGGAAAACAAGTCCATTGTCAGCATCCTGGTATACAAAAGTACCAAAGCTTCCCTGAGAATATACAAGTGACCCTTGGATAACATGAGGGTTTCCCTATGTCCATAGTGAAGGATACGGGGAAAAGGGGGTCAATGAAAATCCAGGACAGATGGAGCAGGTCTAGTCCTGGAGGGGCTGGGAAGCATAGCCCAGGTGAGGGATTTCTCTAGAACACAAGAGGCACTTACCTTCTGGAGCCAGTATTCTTATTCAGGGAGCACATCAGAGTCCCCTAGGGCAATTTTAAACCACCACACACCTGGACCCCACACCAGCCCTGCTGAACCATCAGTTTCAGGTTCAAAAATTACAAGCTGAGTTATTTTTTTTTAAGTTCCCAAGTGATTCTGCTACACAGAGCTGGTTAAGAATCATTGGTTAAAAGGGAGGAGAGAGTGAGGACAGAGGAAACCGCCACATTCATAGGTGTGAGGGCAGGAAGCTGGAGGTGGAGAGGACTGGGAGTTCTCTCAACTATGCGGAAAGCATGGTGAGAGAGAAGGCAGGAGCAGAGGGCTTAAGGAGCAATGAAGTCTTAGCATAGTCTCCGGGTGTTGTTCAGAACAAGGCATATGGGGGCAGGAGGTGGTGGCATTCATTTTAGAGAATGCCCGGGAGCACCGATGGACATGTGCAATCGTGTCCCGGTAGGGCACAGCAATGCAGCGACCAAGTGAGAAGCAAGTGATCAGGTGAATCTAAATGTGGGAGTTTCAGGAGGAATTGACATGAAAGAGCAAGGAAGCAATTTAACCTCAGAGGGCTGTTGGAAGAGCTGAATAATACATTAAGTTTAGCCCAGCATCTCACACGGAATGAGAGCTCAATAAATGGTAGTTGTTATTGTCATTGCTGCTAAACCACAGTGGTTCCCATTTCATAGGGACCTGTCAAATAAGTCAGCAGTTACTCCTCAATTAACAGAAAAATGCCCAAGCTATGTGGGGTGTTAAACCCCTCAAATAAGAGATGCAAATAACCATCTATTTCGACAGGTTTCCACGTACACCATTGTGTAGTTGGTGGTTGGTCATTCTTGTGATAATGACTAAAGATAACTGGTACCATTTTTAGCATAAATGTAGCAGTACAAAAGACAAAAAAAATTAAATGGAGAATAATGCTGTCTTTAGAAAACCCAAGGGAGGCTGTTTTAGGGGAAGACATTCTGAGCCTGTGTATTTATTCCATTATTGCTGCCCCTCCCTCATTTAAACAGGATTTATCGAGTTTGGCAAAGACACGCACAGAACAGAATTTAAAAAGTGAGGCAATTAGTCCAAAGAAAATGAAAGGATAGGAAAAATGTATTTGGTGCCCAATGGAAATGAAGGGACATGCGAAGAGGCCCCTTTTCTTGATGCTAGTGATGGGTCTCAGATGTGACTGCGAACCTCCTCACAGCAAATGCAAAGAGAGAACTGGGTCCGCAGCAAACTCTGACGATCTCCCAAACCAAGAGGAAAGGCTGGCGCTGCTGCTACTGAAGCAAGAACACGGTTCCTGAATAAATTGACAGCAATACACTGAACAATACCTCCAATAGCACCCTTACAGCGACACTTCATCAGTTGATCAACAGATACCCTTCTTTCGTCCTCAAAAAACACCTTTAATTCCTAGTAGGAGAGACAAGGTACTGGGATCTAAGGGTGGCTCTCCTAAATTCAGAATTTTTTTGTACATTGTTTATTAGTCCTTTTTGTTCCAGAGTAGACAAAAATTACTCTCAACATATCCAGCTCAAACCAATTAATGTTCCCATCTTTAGGAGAAAATCAATTCACACACTTCTACGTGACCTCTGTGATCACTAGTCTACAATTAATCATTTCCAGCCTGGAATTCTTTACCAAGCAAAACCATCCAAAAGCTATGAGGAAACGATGGACTTGCTCAGACACGCAGGGTCTAAACATTTTCCAACCTTTCTCTGAAAGCTATGGAGAGATGTGCTCCTTGAAAGTAAGGAAATACAGTAAGAGTAAACATGAGATCCAGGAAAGGAGACCCAGCATAGAGGGACAAAGGAAGACAGTTAAAGGGAAGCCCGCCATAGTAAACTTGGGGCACAGGTGGTCCAGACCAGGGTCATCTGAGGCTCCAGAAGAAATGACTCCTAGCAAATGAAAGACCCGAATAGCTGCTGTAGCTAAATACACTGTGAGGGGGCAGCTCTTACACCAGCAAGACTGCAGAAATGCACCAGCGATGAGTGCCTAAGAAACAAACAAACAAGCAAGAGCTGTGTGTTACAAACGGGAGTGGATTACTATATATATACATTTGCTCGCATAAAGAAACAATGGAAGCATAATAAGAAACTAATAAAAATGGCTACTTACAGGGGCAGACAATGGCAATAAAGAGATTAGGACAACCTTAAGAGTGAGAGTTCTTAAAAATATACCTTTTAGGTTGATTTAATTTTTGAACCATGTGAATGTATTACCTATTCGAAAAATAAGAAGAAAGTATATTTTAAATTTTTAAAAAAGATATTGTTTCCCACGAACAGGTGTTGACAGAGCGGTGGTTTTTCTTGTTCTTATTTTCACAGCAATCACTGTCGCCCTACCCCTGGCTTTCGTATTGCGCACATCTCTGAGATTCAGAGGCAAAAGGTCGTGAGACATGGCGACAGCCTTGAAAATGAAACCAATGCAGATGGAAAAAGTGGGAGAAGCCTTTCCGGTTTATCAAAACACGGAGCACAGCACTTACTTGTTTTCTGTACAAGTAGTACTGGCTATGTACCAATAGTGTGACCTGTGAAGGTGTATAGAAATCAGGGAACAAGTTTTTTTTCATGGGGACGCTGCTAGATTTCCAAGCGGAACAGTTCTTTGCTGGGCTGGGCTGCCCCGCTCACTGCAGGGAGCTTAGTTAGCAGGCCTGCACCCTGCCTGCCAAACGTTGTTATGGGCTCCATTCACTGTGACAACCCAAAACGCACCTGCCCACATTTCCAAACGTCTCTGCCCCTGACTGAGAACCACTGTGAAGAATAAGTACAAAGGATACAAATTAAAACTTGCCAACTTTTTCCCCCATCATAGTACCTATTTTTCATCAGTTCATTAATTTAATGAATTTTCATAACACAGTTGTTGAGAAATCATGAGCAATCTGATCTTACAAATGTCTGGCTGTTACTAAAGATAGTTGCCTGGGAGTTGAAAAAAAAGAAAGAAAGTCTGAGCTAAAGAAAATCTGCAGGATCTAGAATTCTTGCCAGCTGTCAGTCAAACCTGCTTCAGCACTATGGAGTGTGCAGTTTCATTAAAAAAAAAAGTTCATATAGATTTTCTCATTAATTATGCTAATTAATTTCCTAAAGAGTCCCATAAGCTTGGCAAAGAAAATATTATTTTTCCCATTTTCACAGACATGGAGTCTAAATCTTAGAGCGGTTAAGTGATTTTTTTCTAAGCTCATAATTGACAGAATCTGGGGTAGAAACCAGGACTTTTGGTTGCCAGGCTGGCAGTTTTTCCACTCAGCTGTTAATATTCACTCTAGACAATATTTCCTTTATGCCAAACCTATAATATAGCTCAATTCAAACCTTTTTAACACGATCATTATAAACTTGAAACCAAGCATCTTTCTTTTAAATTTTGAGGCCAGATACAATGGTCACCAAGCCGGACAATTAGAAAATCAATCAAGCTGGCTTTCTAAGCCCACACAGATTGGTAGAGGTGGGCACAGTCATTATGTCATCTTACAGATGAGGAAATGCAGTCTGAGAAGGGAGTAAGCAGTGTGTCAGAGGTCACCGGTTAGCAAGGGTGGGGATCTAAATGCAGGCAGTCTACCTTGGTGGGGAAAACTTGTAAGTGACTAAATTAAAAGATAAATCACAAAAAGTTGATAGGCATAATGCTTTAGAGAAACAATGAAAGATTCCCTTTAGGCTTGTAAAGAACATTTAAATCAGCACGCCTCATATAAATTTTTTGTTGATTTATAAAAGTGACCTCACGATATAGTAACAATCAATAACTGGTCTTTTGTCAAACTAGCCAGTATTTCATTTATACTAGTAGTGAACATTTAATAAGTTATCAATTTCCCATTCCAATAAGACTTCTGTGAAAATAATCAAATAAGACTCTTGGACACCTTACTGGGATGACATGAAGGACTGAAAATTTTTCTACCCTTAGTTTACCAATTTATATATTGAAAAAAACTAAAGAACTCAATATGCAAAAAAGTTCCAAACACCAATTTGGTAAAAGATCACAACAGTAATATAGAAGCAATACACTGAGTGAAGAACTGTCTGGAGAAAACAGATCCATTTAATTCAAACAACTTCAAAATAGAGATGGAGAAGCTAACTCTATTCTGGTCCATGTAGCAGGTTATAATGACCATGACCAAGAACCAGTGCAGAAGACTGATTCATTTTCTCCTCGATCACTTCTACAGGGCAGACCAAAATTCTATTTTTTTAAACCAAATTTAATCTCCAGAAGTATGAGTGTGCTATCCTTTACCATTGTCAAATAGTGCTAATTTCATAGACCACCAAAAAGGTCATGCTCATGCCCAAAAAACCAGGCCAGGCTGTGGGCAAGTATGAATTTAAGGAGGAGCCTGAGCTATAGCCAAAGAAATCACTTGTCTAACTGCTCTGAGGAGCCACAGCTCACAGAGGGAAGAATGGAAAGGGCTGGAGAAAATGCAGTTAGTAAAACTCTGTGTGGCCAAAACTTGGTGATAATTGACTTTTGATGTTATTGATACAACATAGGTTGATATGCATATTTGGATGCATAATATCAGGACCACAAACACACAATCCAGCTAATAATTGGGTAGTGAGGGGTCCATAACCAGAGAAGAGCTGGAAGAAAAAGACAGCGTCCACTTCCTGTTGGTGTAGTGGTGGCTCCTGTTGTCAGCAGACAGTCCTTAATGGCAGAGCCTTCTGACTATTCTACACCCCGCCCCCTCGATGACAGAAATCTTGACACCCAAATGCATTCCTGGTGGGGCTCTGGAGCCAGATCAACCCTGAGTGAGGAGAGCCCAGAGCTCTGAGGCGTGCAGCAGACATGCCATACACTGAGAACCAACAGGGTCCAAAGGCTCTCTAGAAAAAATCCCACAGAGTAACTGGCCAGAGTAAGAGGTCATGTCCCCATTTTACAGATGGCAAATAGAGGCATCCAGAGGTACGCTATTCTTCAATTCACTGGGTGGATACTGGACACGGAAGACAGAAAGCCCAGTGATTTGCTGACACGAATAGTAATAGATCCCACAAGACTCTATGAAGATAGAGGAAAAGGGGGAACAGAGACAGGACAGGAGTGGAGGAGACCCTCCCAGTCATGCCTGATGAAAGAAACAGACATGGGAGAAGCAAACGAGGACAGGAAGAGGCCCCCCCTTGAAGTGGTCAGAAAAGGGAAGGTCAGGAGTTTGCAGAGGACTGGGGTCTGGCGGTGGGGCAGGGGTCTCCACTGGTGTTTGGTAGGTGAAAGGGGGAGAAGAAAAAATAGAAGGAGGCACTGAGCTCCTTGAAGGAAGTGGGAGAGAGAAGCTGAAGAGAACAAGGGCGGCCCTCCACAGTGGCCAGTGGTGAAACAGGAGGAAGGTGGGCACAGGGATGATGACAATCTGGCAGGAATGTCATAAAAAGAATGCAAGCACTCGTCTAGGTGACCTTCAATGATGCTAAGAGTCTATTGACCTTCCAGAGTTATCTGTTCTGAATTTAGAAACTCTTTTACTTATAAAATGAAAACTGCCTCTTGGCTTTAGTTTACTTTTTATCATTTTAAATAAAGTGGGGTTGGAGGAACAGTTGGCCACCATTGTCAAAATAGCATATTTTCACTGGGGTCATAGCACCTTCAGCAGCCTGGGAGACAAATGCTCCTCCTCCCCCTGCTCTATACTGGCACCTACCCTCTGCAAATCAGCACTTGGTTAATGCCCTTTAGGGGGACAACAGAACTTATATCTCCATTTCCCATGGGAACAGAAGCATCCAAGTGTTTAATGTTTTTAACTTTAATCTAACAAACATTTTAAGGTTCTTGCTACAGGCTAGCCTTCGTTAGGTGCACACGGAGAAATGCCAGCATGTCCCACTATGGATCAGAGCTGAGGGCTGGGCCCGCCCATCTCATCAGGCTCATCTGAGCATTTGCAGAATCATCGGCCATCCAGAAAGAAAGGCATTCGGGTTCCCCATGGCTGCTTCCTGTCTCCAAGTCGCTCAATAAGTGCGGTTCTGAGTCAGCCTTCAATACTGCAGTGAATGACACACCTATTCTGAAGCACATATAACAACATGCCCATAAACAGCAAAGAGAAAAGCACAGCAATATGATGGGAAGTATAACAAGGTTCATTTTGGTAGCAGCTTCTTTAAAAAAAAGGGACAAAGTAAACACAGCATGTCTCACATTATGTTTATGTTCTGTACCTGATATAAATTTTATAGAAAGGCGGGGGGAAGTTTACAGAGAGAACTAAAATACTACATTAGGGTTTTTTCCCCTGCTAAATTTGGGAAATATTTCAAAAGTGGACCATTTATTTATGGAAGCCCTAACTTTCTCATCTTATTTAATAAGGAAAGCTTTGATGAAAGGAAAAGACCACAGTGGCTCATTTGGCCAGGAAGGAAAGCTTCAACAAGGGTGAGGGCCCTGCAAGATGGCGGCTTGGGAAAAGGACCATCTGACTCATTATGCCACTAAGGATGCTTACTTAGCATCCTATTCTCTGCTCTTTGGGACAGAAGATACCAGAAGGCAGCCAGATCTGCACCAACCCCAGCTCTGGCACTCATTAGTTGCCTTAGTTCTGATACTTAATCACCCTGAGCCTCAGTTCCTTCCACAGTGAGCTGAGAATGGTAATAACAGTATCATAGTTCAGTGGGTCGTTGTGGCGGTTAGATGAAGTGACACCTTAGAGATTCTGGTACATACACACATGACATACAACACATACCTGTCATCTTCCACCTCTCCTTACCTCCCCTCTGGCCAAACCCCAGACCAACAGAATGGCAGGCCTAACTCCTGCAAATTTCACCTTCCTCAACTACGCACTGACAAAGGCTAACGTATGTGAAAGCTTTACATCACTCTACGAAGGTTAGCAAGGGCTGCTCTTTAGCACCAGCCAGTACTCCTCCCGCACAGTGGAACGAGAGAAGGAAGCACGTTTCAGGCAGCTCCTCTCTGCTCCACCTGTTTAACTGCTAAGTGCTGACACACTTTCATAATAGTAGCCTCCGAGGGGGACTAAACTATGCTTTACAGCTGTTTTCATTTTAGTGCATTTAATTAATGCTTTTATTTCTGTGCTCATACACTGGGATAAAATTTGAGAAAACCAGTATTTGAAATGCAAAAGACAAAGATTAGCAGCAAGCAACTTGTTATTGGCTTCTCATTGCACCCACAATCCAAAAGGGCTGGAAAATTAGAAAACAGGTAGTAGGATTTCAAACAAAACAAAACAGAAATATAAGCAAAACTTGTTAAACAAGCACAGAAAGTAAAAGCACTGTGAGTTCTTTGGGGCTGAAACTTGCCTTAGAATCCTCAACACCTTACAAAGGGTTACCTGCAGAAATAACACAACTTCAATCTACCATCGCCCATTAATGGAAAGAAAAGGCTAAAAACTAAATCTGAAAGGCACCAACAGTATTCTACTGATACGTATTTCCACTGACTAATTGATCCATAAAAGGGCCGCATGCAAACTACAGATGTATATGGTCTTCAACTCCAAGCTATTTAAAATAGACCCCAAAAAGGGCTCCATAACCCCCATTCCCTCAATTACAGAGAAGGTAAACTTGACGAACGTGGACTGAGCCAGGGATGGGGCCTTAGCCTATTGTCTCCTTGACACCAACATGCCACATGGAGTTTTGGAGAACGCCAGTGCACTTCGAATTGTCTTCTCATTCGGGATGCCAAATGTGAAAAACTCAAGATCAAAAATTATGGAGTTTTCTCTCTCCCTCCATTTTTAGTACAAGATTTATATTTTCCTAGTTTCTAATCATTTTTACTCTCTCCCCTCTGCCAGTTCCTAGGTTCCTCCTACCTGTTCCAGTGTTTCATGCCAGAGGAATGAAAATTGATATTCACTGCAATTTTATACAAACAAGTAAAGCAAAATTAAATAAAGTAAAAATCAGAATCCAGATGAGGAGCAACAATTTATACAGGGCTTTTTTGATCCTCTAGGAATCTTAAAAGAACCCTGACGATGTCAGTCTAAGGTCTCGGCATCTGGCTATGAAAGTAGAAACAGACAATTCCAGAGCGTCAAAAGCGTCGTCTCTCCTTGTTCCGGTTATCTAATGCTGGGTAACTAACCAGCCCCAAACCACAGCGGCTCCAAGTAACATTGTTTTATTGATTCTAGAGGTGTTAGCTGAAGCTGTAATCATCTGAAGGCCTTTCCATTTACATGTCTGTCACCTTGATGACATGGTGGGTCGGTGTCTCTCTCCCCACGCAACCTCTCCAAATAAGTATCTTGAGCCTCCTCAAAGCTTGGCTGGCTTCTCCCAGAGCAAGTAAGTGTTCCAATGCATAAGA
>PVKM010009133.1:0-37526 GCA_004027735.1 Carollia perspicillata | reverse complement strand
CCCCCTTTAGTTCATGTCCATGTGTCATAAGTTCTTTAGCTTCTATATTTTCCACACTACTCTTGCCCTCCCCCTGTCTATTTTCTTCCCACCTTCTATGCTACTTATTCTCTGTACCTTCTCCCCACCCTCCTCCTCCCACTCCCCTGTTGCTAACCTTCCATATGACCTCCATTTCTGTGGCTCTGCTCCTGTTTTAGGTGTCCGATTAGTCTGCTTTTGTTTTAGGTGTGGATGTTAATAACTGTGAGTTTGCTGTCCTTTCACTGTTCATATTTTTTATCTTCTTTTTCTTAGGTAAGTCCCTTTAACATTTCATATAGTAAGGGCTTGGTGATGATGAACTCCTTGAACTTGACCTTATCTAAGAACTGCTTTATCTGCCCTTCCATTCTAAATGAAAGCTTTTCTGGATAGAGCAGTCTTGGATGTAGGTCCTTGCCTTTCATGACTTGGAATATTTCTTTCCAGCCCCTTCTTGCCTGTAAAGTCTCTTTTGAGAAATCAACTGACAGTCTGATGGGAACTCCTTTGTAGGTAACTGACCCTTATCTCTTGCTGCTTCTGGAATTCTCTCCCTCATTTTAATCTTGGCTAATGTAATTATGATGTGCCTTGGTGTGTCCCTCCTTGGATCCACCTTCTGTGGGACTCTCTGAGCTTCCTGGACTTCCTGGAAGTCTATTTTCTTTGCCAGATTGGGGAAGTTCTCCTTTATTATTCATTCAAAAAAGTTTTCCACTTGTTACTCTTCCTCTTCCCCTTCTGGTACTCCTATAATGTGTATGTTGGAACGTTTAAAGATGTCCTAGATGTTCCTAAGCCTCTCCTCATTTTTTTGAATTCTTGTTTCTTCATTCTTTTCTGTTCGGTTGTTTCTTTCTTCCTTCTGGTCCACTCCACTGATTTGAGTCCCAGTTTTCTTCCCATCACTATTGGTTCCCTGTGCATTTTCCTTTATTTCACTGAGCATTGCCTTCATTTGTTCATCTAATTTGTGACCAAAATCAACCAATTCTGTGAGTATCCTGATTATCAGTGTTTTGAACTGTGCATCTGATAGGTTTACTATCTCTTGGTCACTTAAAAGTATTGGCTCTGGGGCTTTGAGCTGTTCTTCTGTTTGAGTCATTTTTGGTCAGGTGGCGCCTGTTATGTGAGGGTGGCAGAGCTTTAGATGTTTACCAGGGTAGGGCAACCTAGTCCCTGGGTTGTGATGCTGTCTGTGGGGGCAGGGTCAGAGAGGGAACAGTGGCACCTCTTCCACACTCTCTCGGATTTGCATCCCCTCTGTCACTTCCCACAGGCAAACTGGGCCCCCTGGCACTGGTTCCTAGGTGGGTGGGCCTATGCATGCTCCAGGACCCTGCAGGTCTCCCCAACGACCTCTTGTGTGAGGCTGGGAGTCTCTCCCAGCACCTTTTCAATCAGTGTTTTTAGGATTTATTTCCCATTGCTGGGGCCCTGGGCTGTGGGGTCTGTCTCACTGCCCACTCTTGCCTAGTTTATCTGTGCGCGAATGTGTGTCCGTGGTCGGCCAACCACCCTGCCTGCTCTGCTCGTCTCCTCCCCGCATCTGAGGTCTGCAAGCTCTGCCCCACCTATGCTCCCGGCACTCCCAGGTCTGCCAGCTGCTGCCTTTTCCTGCTGCATTCCCTCTCTGCCCACTGCCAACTCCGCCCCTCTTACCAGTCTGGTTGAATGGTTGTCAGACTTCCGTAGTTCAATTTTCTGTGTTCTTGTTCTGTTATTGTTTGCAAATCTTTGTTGTCCTTAACCTTGGTTGTGTGAGGAGGCACAGTGTTTCCACCTACACCACCATCACATTCAGTAAATTTTATTGACGTTATCCTTCTTGGTGGCCGTAGTGCAATAGTGATGGCCCTCTCATTGTCCACAGTCATAACCGTAAACTTTACCTTTAGTGCTTTATGAAACCTTTTATATTTCCTCTTACACTTTTGCAAGGTTGCTCTTTATTCCTCATTTCAAGGCCATGATCATGGTGGAAATTCCAAAATATGTCTCCTTTCTCCTTCTGTTCCCTTTCCATCAGCTGTCACTTGATTTTCTCTTACTCTGTGCAGCACTGGGAGTTGCTGGGAGTCTGAAGCTGAAAGCCGGAGGCATCAGGCAGAATATTATCATCAGCAGTGCAGTAGCAAGTGTATTGAGGAGAATTTTGCAAATCTTGTTAATAGTGTGTGTTTGCTTTCCTCTGTGGTCAAGAAGGTGCTATTGAGATTCTGCTTCTCATATTTGACCCTGTGTTGAGTGCCTTACTTCTGACCTTTCACCATAACCAAGAAACAGAATAAATCAACGATGTTTTCAGCTGCCTTCTTTCCTCTCAGGGTAACAGATGAGTCAGCATCAGGGACTTTGCCAAGAGGCCTGAGTCATAAACATATCTGCCATCCATCAAAAATCACTACAAAAGGTTGTTTTCAAACAGTAAACGAGGAAAGAGTCCTTGGACCTTATCTTAATCATCAAATTCATGGGAAATATTTATGGTTCTAACTTTGGGGTTGAAAAGAAAAGCCATAGCCAACATCATAGATAAGAGAAATTGGTTTGAACTCATTGCAAGATGATAAACTTCTCATATGAGAACGACAAAAAAATTTCAGTGAACATGTCTACTCTGCCCCCAGGTTCTTTTTTGTTGTTGTTGATCCTCACTCAAGGATGTTTTTTATTGATTTTAGAGAGAGAGGAAGGGGGGGAGAGAGAGCGATTGAGAAACACTGATGTGAGAGAAATATGGATCAGTTGCCTCCCACACACCTCTTGACTGGAGATTGAACCCATACCCTAGGTAAGTGCTCTGACTGGGGATCAAACCTGCAACCTTCTGGTGTAGGGGACAGTGTTCCAACCAACTAAGCCACCGGGCAGAGCTGCCCCCAAATTCTTGCGGTCATGTCACATTTCCCATCTTTCTAACCTTTGTAAAGGATGTATCAGTTGCCAGGCCTGGTGCTAGCTCTTTGGTTTGCATTTTCTCCTTGCATCCTCACCACTAGCCTATGAAATGGAAAGATTTTCCTCACTATTTGACAGGAGAAGAAATTGGGAATGACAGTGGCCGGCTCTCCCAAGATCTCATAACTAACAGGGAGCAGACCTGTGCTTTGAGCCCAGATCCACCTGATTTCAAATCCTGAGCCCTTAATAACACAGTTGTATATACTCTAGGGAGGTCAGGGAAAATGAAGAGAGAGAGGAGAGGAACCTACAGAAATGTGGACTGACCTTCTCTGCGCTACATAGATGCTGATTATTTAGCAACAGATATAGTACAGTATTGGGTACAGTCTCTGGCAAAATAGTCTTAATTTTCTGCCAAGTACTATAAACAGAAAGCTTCTAAACAGATATCATAAGACCCTGGAAAAGTCCTAGGAGCAGACTGTATTCCAGGGGATGCGCCCAACATCAGGAACCCAGCAACCCTGCAGATTTAAATGCCAGCAATTGAATTAATTGTATATACTGGAAAGGCCCCATTTTTGTCTTCATCTGTTCTAGCTTACTTGGAGTGCAGTGTGCCATCAGGAATGTCTTCCTGATATGTGTGATACTTTATTTATGAGAAGATTAGCAAAATATGGATGTGGGATTTGCTAATAAAGAGGCGACTGGAAGAGGGGCCAGCTGGCATGCCACATGTAGCTCCAGCAGGAAGATACATCGAATCTCTGTTTTTCTCTCCAAACTCAACACTTTGGAGGCACCTAGAGCTAGCTCTCCCCCTCCTCCTTTCCACTGAGCGCCTCAAAGACCTCACCAGTGTCTCCTGTGAGGATATCTCTCTGCTTCCTGATCAGACTCCCCATGACTATTCAGCTGTGCTTTCTACTGATAAATGTGTAATCTTATCCAAATGCTGGAGCATTGCTTTATTCTGATGGAAAGGACAGTAGAGCAGTGTTAACCAGCAGGCTGTGAGTCTGAGAGACCCTCAGAGATCAATCAGTTAACTCTGTGATCCTGGTGTGAAAATGACATGATCCCTTGGAGAGACAAACACTTCAGGTTTTCACTGCTCATTAAGTAATTATTTTTATTACTAAGTATGGCTGAAGGGTCCTCTTTTAAAATAGCCCATTAGTAAGAGTCACACAGTAGGATAGATAATGCTAGAGATTAAACCTCTTTTTTTGTGCTTCCTAATTCTGAGCTCTGATAGATTAACACTTACTGAATCAGCATCTCCCTCATTCCTATCTTTGCTTTCCTTTTATTGGAGGCTCATTGTATTGCTTCAAAGTGAGTTGTTTCGTAATATTATACATGCTTCTTACAGAAAACTGAAAAACAGAATGATCTCAGTGAAGCAAAAGTAAAAATTAAAGCCTCATAATCCTGCCCATAAGCCTAAATACACTTCCTCCCTGTCCTTTTTTGTTTTAAATCCATATGTTGCACACGGTTAAGGAGGTCCGTGCTCTTGGAAATAAAGAGACAGGTCTGTGAACTCATACACAGATCTTATGCTTGCCACCATGTTCCATGGAATGAAATCAGCATATAGTTGACAAATTTTCAATTTCCTGCAAAGTAGTTTAGAAAGTGAGTTTCAAAAGAGCCTCTTTGTAGAGCTTCCTCAGGACCCTGGAGTGTGCCTGTTCTGTAGGATGAAAGCTGACAGCTCCTATGGAGATGTCTGTGTGAACCAGAGGCAGTCCTGCCATAGTTTGTGTCATAGTTAGAGGGACATTTAAGTCCTCTGTTCAAACATCAACTTAGCCACGGAACTGGTTTTCCTTGTGGAATCTGGAATTTTATCTGGCCCTCTATGCATCCTGAGGATAACCCAGAGGCATTTATAAACCTAATGGACTTTGAGTAATTCCTACAGCAAAGGAGATGATGGGAAATGCTTTTATGAGCTGGAGATTCAGAACTGTGTGGTTGCTAAGATATCAGCTTAAGGACCAGACTGCATGGTCCTGCATCCAGGCTTGAGGATGTTAAGCAAGTAACCCAGCCTTTCTAAGCCTCAGATTCTTTATATGTTAAATAAAAATAATAATACCAACCATAGATCTGTTATGAGGATCCAGTGAGTTCGTACATATATGGTACTTAAAAGAATTCCTAAGACGTTCAGTAAATATCCATTATTGGCACTGTTGTTAATAACCGGCATGTCCGTGTTTGTGCTCAGCCACCACCACTTCTGCATGTTCCCAAAAGGGTCCCTTCTGGACTCTATAAACTCCCTGGGACCAACATTCTTTTGTTCAAGTCAGCCTCCATCAGCACCTGGTTTGGCATAGGTGCTGAATACTTACTCCTTGGTTCAAATTGGTTCAAATCCCAGTTTTCTTCAGGTTGTTTGATGTCTGGTGATGACTTGACCCCAGGCTGGGTGGAATGGGTGTGTAATACTGAGAAAGGGGTCTTCACTGGGTGGTACTGCTCTTTGTCCATCTCCTCCCCCCCAGTTCTTCCCTTTAATCCCTGACTGCCTCCAAGATAGGAAGGGAGCCCCTGTTGTCGAGATTTGTTTCTAATTTACATGAATCCTTCTCCATGCAACATACCAGCCTGTTGATGCTTTACAGGGGACAACTCAGTGTCTTAAGTTACCCTTTCATAGTTTTCTGATGATAATGTTCATTTCTTTGTGGGCTGTGCTGGATGCAAGGTTACAACAGTGAGTGGTAACAACACAGGTCCTGCCCATTCGGGGTCTAGGGGAGAGGATGACCAAGTGGGTGGTGTTGGTATGATAAGGTCTGTGTCAGGACATTCAGAGTGCTGTGGGTGTCTCAGAAGCATCATGTGGCTATTTTGAAAACTAAGTAAGGCCTGCTATTGAGCTAGCATGAGGAGAGAGAAGGCAAAACTCTCCTTCATAAAATGGAGAGTAGGGACGGTATTGTGGATATGAAGATTTTCTTCAATACAACCTTATAATTTCTGTGCTGAGAAGAGGATAATACATTAAAATCAGGTTATTTCTTGTAACTCAGTGTTTTATGGTCAACTTACACCACTTTCAACATATGGAGGAATTAAGATCATTTTCTCCAAGCCAGGATTTCTAACATTTAGATGCATGCATGCATGCACATCTTAGCTTCCAAAAAACACCTGCATCCATCTCCCTGTGGCTGGTTCTTTTTTGCCTCTGAAATGTTTTTCTTCTCTTTCTGATAGTGCAGCCTCAAGAAGATATAGTTTCTTCATGCTGTATTTTTTTCCTTTCCATTTTCCTGATAAAACTGTGTCGCTGCAGAGGAAATCAAATCTAATCTTCAATATATTTAGCATGAAAGAATAAAAAGCATTAATTCACTCCAGAAAGAGTGAAATACAGTTGGGTACTCAAAGGAGGAATCACCATGGAAACTGTTTTCTTGAGATCCTGTACTCTCAAGGCTCTGGGCATGACTGAGTGAAGAAAGGAAGGTGAAGAGAAGAGAATAAATATTCTGCCTTTTCTGTTGTCACCAAACTGCTGCAGAGCAATTGCCATGAATTATTGATTGCATGAATAGAAGTGTATATGAATTAGAATTATTAAACTGTTATCTTTTAAATGAGAATGTAAGAACACACTGTGAACTTGTTCCTTGGTGGTCTTTTTTCCTCCCTGTCAAAGCCTATTGAACAATCAAAGAGCTCGCCTAAGTTCAGAGAAGCACCAGGAATTATGATGATTAAAGAATTATGTCAGCTAGAACTAAAGTAAAATGCTTTTCACACGTACCTCCCAGATACGCTTGCCTCTGTATACCATTTCAAGATGGTTATGGATGCAGAATTTTTGCAAAGGTATTAAATATGGAAAGATCAGAGGCCAGCTCTTGCCTTCAGGACCATATTTTTAAAAAAGATTTTATTTATTTATCTTTAGAGGGGAAGGGAAGGAGAGAGGGAGAGAAATATCAATGTATGGTTGCCTTTCGTGCATTCCCCCACTGGGAACTGGCCTGCAACCCAGGCATGTGCCTGACTGGGAATCGAACCGCAATCGTTTGGTTCGCAGGCCTGCGCTCAATCCACTGAGCTACACCAGCCAGGGCCCTTCAGGACCATATTAATGGGGTGTGATGGAATGTCCCTGAGGAGTTTCCTATGGATTGAATCATTCAGGGGGTATGTACACATGTACATCTCTCACAAGATGCCCACTCTTCTGGCTTGCTACAGTTTTACCAATTCATAGGTTTTACTCACTGAAACTGTTTCTCTGTATCTAATAGTTCAGATAATACTGTCCACCACATGTTAAGTGTTTCCTGTGAGCCGATCACTGTGCTGAATCCTTTGTGTGATAATATTAAGAACATGGACTTTTTTTTGGAGATGATTGTGTTTTATTTAGCAAGATGACTAATTCAATAAGTGCTCACTAGTCAAATTAAAAGTTAAGCTCTTATGTGACCCTTACAACAGCTCTATGAGAAAGTCCCCATGTTACAGAGGAGGAAACAGAAATTTGGTGATAACAGTTGATGGCACTGGATCGCAGAGCCACTGAGTTTTAAAACCTGGATATGAAACCCCAGGTGAATCCTAAGTCCATGGCCTTAATGTTGACACTGAGTTTTCATCCTAGAGGATACAGACAACCTGTCTGTTTGATCTCTGTATGAGCCCATAGCTGCCAAGAGTCTGGGCACGTCGGTAGGCTCTCATCATGTTCACAACAAAAATGTGTTCGGAATCTACCATTGTACCAGGCACTAGGCTAAATATAAAAATTGAAAATAAAAGTCTTTGCTTTTCAAGGAGCTTACAGTCTTTAGGAAATGTTGACATGAATAAATGAACCAGGCAAAATAGGGTTCCAAAGAGAGAGGTTAACAAGATTTGTGGTCCTTCGAGAATGGGAGGAGCTTCATACAGGTAAAAGAGAAAGAATGAGGAAGGTAAGGCAGCATGATTTGGGGCATAGAGGTGGGAACTGGTGAGAAGAGATTGAGGACCTGTGAGAAGATCAGGGCATGTGTATTAGAAGAGTGAATTTGAACAAGTAAGTTGCCAAGTGGGCCAATGAGTGAAGAACTTTCAACTTGGGAGCAAGGAGGTCCAGATTTTATCCTGTCAACACAAATGAGCCTTCAAAGGATCTTTGTATTTATATTGAATTATTAATTAGGTAACGTGCATTTTTTCCTTATGTTCGGTTTAATGATTTTTACCTATGTATACACCCAAGTCACCATTACCAAGATCAAGTTATAGGACACTTTTAGGACCCCACGCCCCCTGCCCTTAACTCCTCCTCACCCCAGGAGATGATCACTCTTCTGACTTCCATGTGAATGTTCAAAGGGAAGTGATAAGAAGGCTTAGAAGGAAGTTGAATGACTTCTAGGATGTAATGTAAAGTGTGGTGGTGAGAGATTTTAAATGGGGAACCAGCTAAGAGGATGTTATAATGTTCACAATCCCTCTATCCATTCACTCAATGAAAAATGCATTGGACACCTGTTATGTACATACATACAACAGTAACCAACATATACTCTCTCTGTGAATAGACTGACAAATTGGCAAGTGGTTACTTTACCTTGTAGGAAGTATTCAAATAAGAGGAAACACAGGTTGCACTTAAAATGGGCCACTAACTCAAAACAGGAAAGTCGAGGAAGCCTTCCTGAAGGAAGAGATGTCCAATCTGAGGCTTGAGGACAGAGTTTAGCCAGACCAAGGGAGACACTGAGATGGGAATAGTCCTAAGCAGAGATGAAACAAGGATAAAGGTCCAAAGAAGGCAGATGGCATGGCTGTGATGAACAGAGGCTTAGGCAAGGGGAGCATGGACGTAACTGGGGGGGTTTTCAAGTGAGAGAAGTGGCAAGACTGAGTGAATGATGTACCACAGGACCTGTGTGAAATGGATTTTTCAGTGCAGGTTGTAATTGTGGCAACCTGATTGTACAACGGCCGGCATCTATTGTTCAGAAAATTTCAGGTGTTCTATGAGACAGGCTTTTTCATTGTTGTTTTTATTGTAAGCAGCCTACCTGCTTGTCAGTTATTTCTCTTTGAACTTGAGCCAGAAAAACCAGTGAGGCAACGAGATTTCCAGCTTTCCAATACCTTTCCCCTACCTCTTTAAGACAAAGCTATATTCTTATTCTTTGCACATTCTCCTTTTTTCTGGAGTGGAGTGTTCTGGGCTATACAAAGCAGCCAGGGCGCCCCCATCTTCTGATTTGTCCAGCAGGTTTTCTGGTGCGGTTTTGAGAAAGCAATGGAGTTCACGCTGCCCCTTTTCCTCAGTAAACAAAGAACTGCCTTTGAGACCCTGCAGACCGGAAGTTAAGCCCCTTCCCTGTTACTAACTCTCCCTGTGACCCTGATAAGTTAGTTTGTAGGCTTCAGCTTCCTCATCTTGGAATAATATACCTGTGGCATAAGGTGTGAGTGACTGGAACACAATGCGACAAATCCCCTGGGACAGTGTCTAGGGACAGTAGGCCTCCCCTAAATGTTGCCTAGGGATAGGAAAGCGGAGCTGTCAGAAAAGGCTCTCAAGGTAGACTGCCTTCTTGGAAGGTTGTGCCAAAGGCTGGCTGGGTTAATTTGGGCAAGTCACATGGGTTCCCAGTATCTCAGCACTGTCATCCGTAAAATGGGGCGGTAAGAGTGACATCCACCCTGTGGTTTTATTGTGAGAGTTAAATGAGTTAACACATGTAAAGTGCTTTATATAGAGAGTCTGCCGTGTGTGTGTGCGTGTGTGTGCATGCATTTCTGTCTACATCCTTTATTAGTAGTGTTCATATCAACCTTAGTAATTATTATTTTTGTATAGTGCTTAGCCACCTCTGTGAGAGTGGAGGAGCAGTGCTTCCCTACCTTGTCGGGTTGTTGCCAAGACCAGCTAATGAAGAGGTGCATGTGGCTCAGTGCCAGGCACTCAGTGGGCCCCCAATAATGTTTGTTAAGTGAATGAGAGCCAAGTGTTTCTCTCTAAATGTTTTCTATAAATGTTTCATCTTAATGATGAGTGGGAGCTTCCACAAGGAAGTGCCAAGGAAGTTCACAGGGTGGCAGCCTGGGCTCAGACCTAGTGGCTTCTGATTATGCTGAACAAAATAGATTCAGATCAGTCTGCTTGGTGCCATTGAAACTGTGCCAGTGTGTAACAAAATGTGACTCATGCTGGATGAGAGCCAGGATCCTGGTTTGGAAGTCAAAGCAAACCCTACCTGTTTCTAGCACCCTCTCTTTCCCCTCAACTGGGTGCTCTTGCCTCTGAAAGAGTTTCTGGATATTTCACAAATTTGGGCCCCAGATGTTTGAAAGACTTTTGCAGACAAGGTAATCAATCCATTTGGTGGCCAGATGCTGTCTGAAATTTTCCCTGCTACAGCCCTTTGAGTTTCTAAATTCATTAGAAACATAAATTAATTAAATCTAATCAACAGTAGGTGATGCAGAAGATTAAACAGTGAAAAACAAGTACATTTCCAACTGGGTCATATTAGATGCAGAGAAAAATGGCTCCCCTTTGGAGGTGAAAGTCAAATGAACCTTTTTGTGATAGTCTCAGAAAACTTCGCCAAATCTGCAGGGGGTTTTATCCCCAAACTCAGGCTGACCTAGTGGGCTCACTGACTTTTGAAGAAGTAAATTATGTTTTTCTAAGAAGGGTTCTGGAATGGTCTTATTTTGTTATGCACTAGTTGGGGGATCTCTGTCATTCCTTTATCATGACGGGCCTCTGGCCATACTGCATAAAAGCAGTATTTCCCAGGGGCCTTATGTAGTCAGAAATTTAAAAACACAGTGAAGCATTTCCCACACTAAAATAAGTTAACTGAGTTCAGGGTTCTTATCTAGAAGTGCTGAATTCTCAACACCTAGAACAGTGCCTGGCATATGCAAGGTGCTCAGAAAATATCTGTTGATTGAATTGTGGGTGACCCTCTTCCTTAGAGGTTTTTTGAGAATTCAATTTGCCCAGATGAGTCCCCAAGATGGGAGATAATGTATAAGCTATTTTCAAAAAGTGAGTTTTTTCACCCAAGGAACAGCATCTTGAGGGACTGGTAATTTTGTAGGTTATGTTTACAGAACTTGGCTCTAAAGCATTGCTGTGTAGTTCTGCTGTCCATTGTCGCATATCCTCTACCCTCAGGTTAAATGGAACTGGAGAAGATGCAGGATAAGTCGTGAATTTATGGGTTCCCTTTCAGGTGAAAGGCTGTTCTCCAACATGGGCTCCGGTCAGTAGAGAGGCCAGCCTTTAGCTGTGAAATTGACTCATTCCACACTTTTTGTTAGCCAGTGCAGACAAGTGGCCTGAGTCCATGTGGATAAAGGGGCTGAGTCCTTGCCTGCTGCCTTGTAGAGGTATCAGTTTCCAGGGTATGCCAGCGAACGGTCAAGACCAGCAGCTGCTAACTCAGATGCCTCCAGAGGCCAGGTAACACTGAAGATGACAGCAGAGAGGTAGAGGAAACCCTCAGGAAGATGATTGGGTGACATTCAGCCACAGGGTAGGGGCACAGGAGTGGGGAGGTGAGGGAAACTCAAGGTCTTGTGCCCTGCCAAAGGAGACAGCCAGGAGTGGCCATGTGGGAATGCCAGCCCAATGGTGCCAGTCTTTTTATTTCTCTAAAGAAACTGACAGTCTGGGTTTTTTTAAAATCCTCACCTGAGTATATGTTTTTATTGATTTGAGAGAGTGAGGAAGGGGAGGAGAGAGAGAGGGATGGAGGAAGGAAGAGAGAGAGAGACACTTTGATATGAGAGAGCAACATTGGTCAGTTGCCTCCCATACTCACCCTGACTGGGAATTGAACCCATGGCTTAGGTATGTGCCCCAATTGGAAATCTAACCTGCCACCTTTTCGGGTACAGGACAATGCTCCAACCAACTGAGGTGGCTCTGCCTCCTCTGGGATCCAAAGGAGAAATTCCTTTGTAGAAATAACAACACATTGCCATATTAATTGAGAGTCTATAATGTGCTAGGAAGTTCCTTACCTTCCTTATCTCATTTAATCTTCATAACTCCCCTCCAGGGTGGTACGCCATTATTCTTATTTTCTAGAGAAGGACACTGAGGTTCAGAGAATTCAAGTAACTTTTCCAAAGGCACATCAGTTATAAATGGCAGAGCTGAATGGCCTCTCTCCGATGTCTAACGTGATGGTGTTAACCATTCACTGTATTACTTCTAAGTAAAGCAGTATTCAAATAAAATAAATAAACACTTATTTAGTGCTTGTGTGTGTTGGGCACCATTCTAAAGGCTTTGCATAAATTTCCTCATTTAATCCTTGGCATAAACCCTCCCCACTTTACAGATTAGATAAGTGATGGGGAGCAAGATGTTAAGAAATATAGGTAAGATGAGCCAGCTGGTAAGTGGTGCGGCTGGAATTTAAATTGTGGTTTGGGGGAGACTACCTCCTAGAATTATTTCCCCAAACAGTGCCCTCAGTTAGGCATACAGAAGGTACTCAGCAAGTTGTTTTCAAATGACACCAAACCTAATTTTCAACTGTGGACACTTTGGGGATTCTGGACCTAAGTGTGGTTGGTGCCCCTGGGTAGCTGCTATTCCAACCATTATTCCAAGTGACTCACCCCTGTCATTCAAACAGCCTTCACTGTGTCACTTCACTAACTCCAGGCATGTAGAGCACGGACTGACAGGCCCTAGAAGCTGGCACAGCCACTAATGAACTGTCTAATCCAGAAATCCCTTTTCAGAGATCTGGCAGTCCAATTCAAACTGCGCATTTGACTGAAATAGTTCACTGGGTCAGACTTCTTGGCATAGAAAGATCTTCCCACCCAGTCTCCGGTGTTCTTTCTTCCTGCAAATTGAAAGGGCAGAGACTGGTTGAGACAGGGGCTTGAATTTAAGAATCAGGAGGGTGTGTATACATTTCACAATGCATGCATTTTCAGGTATAGGATTAGTGAAGGAGAATTAAAAGAATAAGGTAGGGTTTCATTGGTTTTTAAATTTTCATTGTCTCACATGTCTGCTATACCCAGTTTGACTAGAAGCCGTGTGTGTGTGTGTGTGTGTGTGTGTGTGTGTGTGTGTGTGTGTGAGAATGATATTAGCCAAAGGATATGAACCCAAGTGATCAGGCAACAACTATTAACAAACATTCTAGAAAACTATTTTCATTGAACATTGATTGTGTGTTTGCTATGTATCAGACCTTGGGCTATGGGCCAGGAGGACTGTTACAATGGAAAAATCAGCTATGACTTCGGCCCTGGTGAATTTTAAGTCTTCTGGGGAAGTAGAAATTCACAGTCAACCCACAAACAAATATATAACGATGAATTTCAATAGATGCTTTAAAGGAGTAAAAGAACAGGGTACTGTAGTACTGTAGAGAGCAAGACAGCATGTCTTCTGAAAAGGCCTTGCTCAGGAAGTGCTGCTTAGGCTGCAATTTTAAAAAACTGAAGAGATTTCAGCCAAGGAAAAGGGGGGTGAGGGAGAGTAGTTTAAGCAAAGAGAGTAGCATGTTTGTTTTTCAGACCCCGAAGAAGTCAGAGAGGCATGGCATTTTTGAGATCTTGAAGGCAAACTGGTGGGGTGAGAATGGAGGGGAGGGAGGGTCAGGACATGATTTAAGATGAGATTGGAGAGGTAGAAAAAGGCCAGGTTCACAGCATTTCCTTAGCAATAAATTCCCTAAAAGTTGTTTTATCCCAAGACTTCCTCACAACAGCTTCTGGTACATTTCACTGTGAAGAAGAGGCTATGAATATGAGATTGTGGGCTGTGTTGATCTGTTCCTTCTACTGTGTGGTAAAATGTTGACATTTAATTCCTGTGGACTTGGTCAAGAAATAATCAACACATCACAATTAAAGCTAAGAACTGGCTATGGTGTGGGTTGGAGAGAAAGGAATTTTGCTACTGCAGTTAATACAGAGTGGGGAAAAAGTAGGTATACTGTTGTTTATATGGAAAATAATACAATAATTAATAATAATAATGTAAGAATAAACTCTGTTTCAGGCACTCCCAACTGTAACCCTACTTTTGCCCAATCCTGTAAGTATTGGCTTATTTGTACCCTAAGTTTTTCTGTGCTCTCCAAAAGCCAGTAACTTGGGTTGTTGGAATCAGTCCTTACAATGTCGCCAAAATAGAGTCCTTAGAGTCCTTAGAGACATAGAAATATGACCCCATTTTCACTCCTCACCCATGAGGAGTGGTTCTGAAGGAACCACTTGGCATGGAGGAAATGGTTCTGAAATGGCTTCAGTACTTCATTTCTCCAGGACTGGTTTAGTTTCAGAGATGTTCCAGGCTATGAGCCTCTATAGTAATAAATTATTTTTAAAAAATAAGCTGTAGACAAAAACGGAGCATGCATAACTTTCAGTTTAGGGGAGAATTGTCATATATATTACATAGGCCAAGAATCAGCTATCCCATGAAAATCCTAAATCTCATGTGGGGACTGTTTATATCATGTATGCTCTGCACAGAATGAGACCCTAGATACTGATAAAGATGCTGTCTGTTAAATAAAGATGATTCTGTCTTCAGGGAACTTATAATCTAGTTAAGGAGATAGCACACATACACTACATTCAAGCCATCTGCCAATATTTGTACTATAATCCAATATAAATAAGTTATGTCCTGTAAGAAGGTGTCAGCTAGATGAGTGAAGTTTCACATAGAAACTTTACTTGGTTTCTAAAAGAGACCAATTTTCAACTAGATTTTCCCTGGGAAGGGAGAGGAAAGAGGATAAATAAATACTAAGAGAACAAATTCTAGGTGGAGGAATTCACTGGTGGAGTTGAACATGAGTGAAATAGGAGCTCTGTCTGTAATGAAATACATTTCAGTAAGGAAAATAGAGCAATGACACATAGAAGAGAAAAAGTCACAGGTAGATGTGAAAAATTAGAATTGTAGAATTGTGAGGAGAGGGTTTTTTTTTTTTTCAATCAGGGGAGCTCATAGAAAGCTTCATGGAGTAGTGGTGCTGGCCTGGAAGTTTTCATGCATCCAATTTTTTTTTCATTCAGCCATTCAACAGGAATTTAGGAATTGTGTACAAACCTCCTAAGTGCAAGTTTCTATGCCAGATACCCAGACTGAAATAGTGAAGAAGACCTTGCCCTCAGGGTGCATACTCTGTAGAATAAGATGTCAGCATGCACAAGTAATAGGCAGAATATCTTAGGGGACTGAAATGCCATGAAAGTTGGTCAGCAAAGACCATATTTGCTCAGGAAGTCCGAAGAGTTCAACTTGGCTAACGTTGTCAGGTATGTGATAAGGAATATAGAAGATCGAGTGGAAGAGTTAAGGTTGAGCCCAGAAAATCCACTCTATCATGCTAAGAAATAAAGCTTGTAACTAAGAGTGAAAACTTCAGAAAGGATCAGGAAAAAGAACAGGAATGATAGATGAAAGAGAGTGGGGAGAAGAAATAGTAGCAGGCAGAGGAAAAAGAAATGAGACCCAAAGGAGCATAGGCTTTGAAATTAGAGTTGGGGTACAATCCCAGCTGCACTACTAACTAGCCTCCTCAATTTAGGGAAGTTATTTAACTTCTCTGAGCCACCATTCCTTCATTGGAAAAATAGGGGAAGATACTGAAATCATGGCTTTGAATGACAATGAAATGGCATGATATAAAACACACAGCACAGATCCTGGCCAAAGTAGGTGTTCGATCCATGAGGGTGATTATGTAGACTAAGGAAGAGAATATGTGTGAAGAGCCCAGTACTATGTCTGCCATGCAGCAGGCCAATTCAGTGAATAGTAGTCTCACAGAAAAATTATGCTTTTCTGTTTATCCAAGATCCAGCACAGTGTTCCACAGTTACTAGGAGCTCAAAAGTGTTTGCCCAGTAGTGGACATACAAATGTCATGTTATTTGGGCTAGAGATTTGAATTTTGTGGTCATTAGTATATGGATGGTACCTAAAGCTACGAGACTGCCAATGACAGAAATGGCCCTGAAATGTGTGTAAAACATTTGTTTTTGTAAATCACCTATTTTAAGAGCAGTTGGGGAACTTGTTATTTTCAAGGCTGTTGTGAATCATTTTGCAGAGAAAATTACATTAGCTTTTATCTTTTGAATAAATCTCTTGATCCTGTGTTAGAATTTCTTCATGTCAAGTACAGTTATATCAGGTAAAGAGAGTCATAACTAAATCACAAAAAAAGGGAAAAAAAAGAAAAGTCGTGTTTTTCTAAATGTTGAAACACTGGTGTTCTACTGAGACTGGAATATCTTGAGGCTAGGTTAACAGCAAGCTAATTTCAGGAGCCTTCTTCAGGACAATTACAGTCCTCTCCCTGAAGTCCCACTTTAATCAAGGAGTGTGTGGCTAGAGACTTTTCCATCAAAGATGGACTTCCTAGAAGGGATAGCTACAAATCACTGGGAAAGTTTCCAGCACCCTCACCTGGGTCTGGCCATTTGTGAAATGTCAGTAAATTTTCTACAGGGCAGGATGAGAAGGGGGGTATTTTTCCCCTCTGACAGACTTGTTTCTTTCTATAATAATAATAATAATAGGAGTGATGGTGAAAGTTACCCAAGAAAGGCCATAAGCAGGTCAGGCTCCCTGTCTCACCATTTTTAAGTATAAACAACTGAGCAGCCTCTTGTCTGGTAGGCAGATAGGAGGTTATGGGCCTGGGAGTAGAAGGAATAGAGTCCTTTCTGCTCTCAGCTTCAAAAGAGAAAGCAGGAAAGAGAGGAAGGAGAAAAGGATGGAGAAGAGAGGGAGAGAGAGAAAGGGAAGGAAGGAAAGAAGGGAAAAGGGAGGGGAGAAGGGGAAGGGAAAAACAAAAACAAAACCAAGACATTGTTTTTCACTCATAGTGATCGCATGGATCTCTGAAATACTGATTGAGGGGATACTTGGAGAATTTTGTGAAGATAGGGCTTCAATAGCATTTTTCTTCCTATATCTACCTTTTGACTGAGGATAGAAGTTGATCTTGTACAGGTTTTATTTCAGCTATTAATGGTGGACCCGTCCTGGTTACTGGTTTATATATCCATACATGTATTTGCTTATTCATTCATTCATTTAGCAATTCCGTTCTCTTTCTTTTTCATTACTCTTTCCTTGGCTGTTGAAACTTTCTCATTGGCATATATACCTGCTATCATTTCTATGGTCTTATAATAATACTCTCTTAGCCTGACTTCCTTACTATCTTCCACCTTATTTCTTTGCTACTCTTTTCAGCAAAATGGCTTGAAATGTCATCTGTACTAATTGTCTCTAGTTCCTCTGCTCCCGTTTGTTCTGAAACCCACTCCAGTCTTTTCACCCCAACCCTCCCACAGAAACTAGTCAAAGGCAAGAGTTACCTCCATGATTCAAATCCAAAGGTCATGGAAGCCTTTTGCCTACCTTTTGGCAGTGTTTGACATGCTTGGTCAAGCTCTCCTCTGCATTCCACTAGGCAACCAGGATGCTAAGTTTTCTTGATTTTTTCTTCCCATGGGCTGCTCCTTCTTTGATTTTTTTCCTGATTATTCTTCTTCACCCAGCCTTTCAGATGTTGGAGTGCTCCGAAGTTCAGCTCTTTGTCCTCTCTTCCTGTTTTCATACACTCACTTCCTGAGATCTCCCACAGTCACACAGCTTTAAATACCACCTGAAATGATGCTAATAGCTCCCACATTTGTATCTCGAACTCTGAGCCTGCTCCTGGACTCTGAACTCTCATTTCCCGTGGTCTACTCAGCATCTTTGCTTTGAACCTCTCAGACTGCCCATGCCTAAAACTGAATGACTGGTCCTTCCCCCCAAAACACCCATTTTACCTTCAAACTTTTCATCTCAAGGACAGCAACTCCATCGTGCAAATCATTAGGGCAAAAACCTTGAAATCATCCTTGATTTTTTTCTTTCATACCCCATAATTGGTTCATCAGCAAGTGCTGTCAGGTCAACTCTTAGTATGTATTCAGAGTCTGATCACTACTCTACCTCCACTGCCAGCCATGGTCTGAGTCACCATCGTCTCTCCCCTGGTTTATCTCAGCACCACCCCTCATCCCTCTCCAGCCTGTTCTCAGCACAAAAGCCAGACTGCCACTTGTAAAATGCTGGACTTCACCACTCCTCTATTCGGTACCCTCCCACAACCTTCCATTTCAGTTGTTCTCACTTTTTAAAATTGTGACCAAACGTGTACATAACATGAACTTTAACCAGTTCTGAGTGTGCAGTTCAGTGATATTAAGTACTTTCACATTGTCGTGCCCGTCTCACTTTTGGTAAAGGCCAAGGTGCTTGGTCCCCAAGACTCTGTATTATTCAAATCTCTCATATCTCTACTTCATTTTCCCCTTGTTTGCACTCTCCAGCTACCCCAGTCTGCTGACACACATGTGTTGCACTCTTAGAGTCTTCCCCTTAGTTTCTAGAGCACTCTTCCTATGGATGCCTACGTAGTGCGCTCCCTCGTCTCCTTCCAATCTGCTCTGTGGTTGGTAGGCTTTAAAATCTAAGCATCCCTCCTACCTCTAGCACTCTTAATCTCCTGTTCTCAGCTGTACTCTTTTCCCATAGTACCTAACATATGATGCAATTTATCACGTTCATTCATTGCCTTTGCTCCACAAGTAGAATGTAAGTTCCATAAGGGCAGATAGTTTGCCTGTTTTATTCACTGATATGTACCCAATATCTGGAATAGTGCTTGACACATAGCAGGTGCACTCAGTGAGTATTTGAGTGAATAAATGGAAATATGATTGAGTCTATCAACATTTAGTCTTTACTGATTTTTCTACATTTTATATTATTCATGGGTATCTAAACTGCTACATGAACATGAAAGAAATATAATTATCTAAATATTCCATTTTCAATTAATAGAAAAAAGTAAGAATGTAGTGCCTTTGTTTAATGAGTATTTATTAAAGGTAGGGTCTGGCTAGTGATGAAAATTAACAATAGTTTATTCTACCTTTTATTGTTTACCTAATTTATGTAGACTGTTGTATTTAGGGCTTTAAAACATGCACATTATCCAAAGAAAGAAGGGGTTGAGGAAAGGAAGGCAGGACGGAGGGATGGAAAGAGGAGACAGGGGGAGAAATACTAAGTGATTCGTAGAATTGCAAGTGGCATATTTGGTTCTAATACTGTCTGTTTTCATTGCTAAGACCATTGAAAACTATCATAGCATAATACCGGCAAACTGTGAGCAGCATCTTAATGTTGTTTGGCATGGAAACCTCATGATTTTAGAGAGAAAAAATCCAAATCCTTTTCTACTGTATTCCTCATTTATTTCTTTAGGCTCATCAGAGTTTAGCAAGGAGACATATTGTGTTTAGTGTTCAATTTGTCCTTTAAAGATACAAGAGATTTCTTGACTGCAGGAATCTGGGTAAGATTCCATAGGGTGAGTTTCCATACATCAAAACTGGGATTCTTATTCTGTGGCTGAAAGACTTCATCATAAGGTCTTTGAACAAACTGTTCCCCCCACATTTTGTACTGCATCCCAGTCTATCATAAATTCCCAATCTCTATACTGAAAGCTCCTTGAAGGCAAAGACCAGATGTGTTTTGTTTATTAGCGTATCTCCGGTACCCAGCCCAATGACACCCACAGAGTGGGTGTCCATTTAAGAGATTCCTGGAATCATAGGCCTATTTGCTTAACACACTTTCCTTAGTACACTTCGGATTGTCTCGTTGCCACTATCATGCCTGCTCCCAAGTGGCACCATATTCTAGTTCCCTCTCTTCACCAGCCCAGCTGCTCTTTTCTCTCCCTGTGATTCATACGACCCTTAATTCCTTGCCAATTCTGCAAAGGCTTTTTAGGATAAAACCTGTTATTTGCTGATCAGTCTATCTAGTTCTCAAGTCATAAATACTCTTCCAAGGAAACAAGAATTTCCCCTTGCCTTGCACCCCTTAAAAATACTTTCTTTTGTATTTAACCAGCACAAATATTTTATTCTTTGGTACTTTGCTTAGGGAAACCAGTCTGTATGCATTGCTCTACTTTGATATGGGATCTCTTTGGCTCTCATTCAATGATCTACTAAAGAAAAAATAATTAAGAAGCATCTGTTATATCTTAAGACACTCATCTAGGCACTGAAGGCTCAATGATGAATACATTCAGTATGGAGTTTATGATTCAAAGACTGAGAAAGGCATTGAAACTGATTCCGTTACCACTGGGCTGAGTGCCGATGGTAAGGGGAGATCACTGAGGTGAAGGAGAAGTGCGGATACAGTCAGGCTGCACCATGAGGGGAGTTGTCTGGCTTTGGGAAGAAGTCATGCAGGGCTTCCCTAAAGAAGTGATATTAGAGCCAGCCCACAGACGGGGGGAATTTTAGCTTCTGCGGTGCAGATGCCATGCCTCACTGGCCTGAGAGCATCTGGCACCATGACATTTTCGACCAAAAGCATGCCAAACAGACTCCATGTTAAGTGTGTTTGGGCTGCACACTGCCTGCCCAAAGAGCCCCTGTTCCCCTGTAGATGTGATGAGATTCCCCATTTTGGACCTGAAGTCCCACTGACTTTGGGGTCAGTGGTAAATGCCCCATGCTGTGTAGGTAATAGATCCAGACAACTGGCAGAGTTTACATTGCCTGAGCAGTTAATTACTCCTCTGCTTTCTGAAAGAGTGGGTGACAGATGGCAGACACCTTGACAGCAGATTCCACTGTAAACCTCACAGGCTTGTGGTTAGTAGGCAAGTCTGGACTGCAACCAATTTCCCACTAGACTTTTCTGTACTTAGATGACTTAAAATTTTTAAAACTCCTTTGCCCTTTAGGCAAGTTTTGTTCCAACTACGGAAGAATTCTCTCTTCCCAGCTTCTTTGTTGCAGAAACATGTTTTGAATGAAAGGCAATCTCCATCTACCCACATGGCCTGGATTGTCTCAAACCCAGTTAGTGCTGGGGATTTGGTCAGCATGAGGAAGCTGTGTGCACTTTAATGGGAACAGCATGGCAGTCATTACTCACCTGCTTCCTACCATCTGGATTTTCACAGCTCAGCAAGCATGGTAGGCTTCCTACACACTACCAGGGAAAGCTTGGCTGCTAAGGAAGGCAAGACTCTAGGTCCCTTTGAAGTCATAATTTTATGATGGACACCATGATTAATTGAGGGGGGCATGCTATCCCAATAAGCTGCTTTCATATTTGGGTAGTCAAAAAGTAATGTACCAAGTTGGGACAATAAAACACAGGCTGGGGGAAATGGTTGGATAGAAAGCACTAATCTATTCATTTACCTCACAGCCTACAAAAACAAAAACAAAAACGTAATGCACCATTCCCACACAGTGGAAAGGAGATAAACCACCTTAATACCTGTACTGGGAACCAGGCAAGTGCAGAAGAAATTGATTGTGTGGTAAAGTGAAGAGAAAATGTGCATGTGAGAGTATGCATGGATATTTCAATTCAACATGCAACATTAATCTGGTCCTGTATGAAGAGCTATGAGGAAAACAGATGGAAATACATGTATGTTAGTATGCATTTAGATGCAAATGACAGAAAACCTATAATTTAGCAATAAATAGCTGAAACTAGATTATCTATTATTTAACAAGTCCAAACATAGGCTATCTCTAAGGTAGGTTTTTGTAGCTCAGTGCTATCATTGAAGACATTGTCCTATTTTTTCATGTCATACTCCGGCCTCTTGGCTTTTTAAACTCTTTGGACTTAAATCACCTCATGGTCACGTGACGGCTTCCACAACTGTATATATCCTGGTCACACATAACCACATACAGAGGCAGGAAGCAAGGAGCAGTCAGTGTGGCCAGGAGGTATCCCCTTACTTGTCTCCTTCCTTTTCTACAGGGAAGAAAAATCTCTCCCAGAAGTTCTGTTCCCTTGACCCCCAGTAGATGTTCCTACATGTTTCATTGGCCAGATCTGGGTCACATGGCCACCAGTAGCCACAGGGGAGGCTGGGAAGCAAATATCTGCATTTTCCAGCCCCTATAGTAGGAGGTAGGCAAGGGCAAAAGGTCCTGGCTAACATACAACACATTACCTGCCCTTAGTGAAGCTGGTGTACAGGGGCAAACTGACATGTAAACCATGCCCATTTGCTAGCACTGTGCTGTGGTTAAATCGAAAGGAGCAGTTGTGATAAGATATGGGGAACTGGGGCTGCTGGACCCTTCTACCTACCTTGCTTCTTTCATATAGGAGGAGTACACCACCAAGTTCAAGTTAAGACCACTATGCAGAGTTAATTATATTCAAATGAAAGGAAAAGGACTCAATATCTAAATCCCAGACACTGGTTGAATGACAAAAGAGTAAGTCTTGATCAGAAAGTGTGTATTACTCACCAAAGGTCAGGATAGCAAGCCAGTATCATGTGCACCACCAACTTCCGTGCCTGGGGCATACATGACTAATTGATCACTACACTCTCCCATCAAGCCCAGCTGTGACCTCAGAACTCTTCTTAATACACAGCTTTGCACAATAGATCAAAACTGGTCAGCAAGAGTAGGTCTATTTGTTATCATTACTCGGAACTTTATATTTACCACTCCTGTCACCAGGACTAAGCTAAAGGATTGTGAGAAATAGGATGAAGCTAAGAAGTGAATGCTGCTGAACCAAGGACTCGAACACAGTCCCATTTAAAGACAGAGGGTAGAGAGCTTCATGCATAAACCTAGTTTGCGATTGGCAAAGGTGTGTTAATGAATTGAGGTTCCCACCACTCTAAAAACAGAATGGTGATAATATCTAAGCATTAAGATTAAAAAAATAAAATCTCTGACTCTGAGTAGTGAGGAAATGACCATTGGCCCCAAACTGAGTTGAGTCATATCTGTAGAGACCAGTAGTATTAGGCTCTGTATTTGCACCACATTTTTAACCTTTGGAAGCTCTTATATACCTGTCAGTTCATTTTATTTTCATAACTGTATTCCTTTTGAAAAATTATGTACTGCAAAGGGGCAATATGAAGGCCCACTTTGGGGTGGTGAAACTGTTCTATATCATGATGGTGGTAGTGGATACGCATCTCTGTGCATTTGTCTAAACCCATAAAATTGGATGACACCATAAATAAATTTTACCATGTGGGAATTAAAAAAATTTTTTCGAAAAGTTAAAAAAGTCACTGAGATAAATGCTAAAATCTCTTATTTAGTTTGAAAAACCAATTAAAGTTATTTACAAATAAAAATTGGGTGCGTATTTATGGTCATGGCAAAAATTAGAAAATACTGGAATTTTTTTCTAAAAAGACTAAGAAAATAAATGAACCATCCACATTCTGCGCCACAGTAATATCATTTTGGCCTCTCCCTCACAGACCTTTTCCCTGTGAGTGTTTGTGGATTTACAGGAACTAACTCTTGTGTCTAGGGGAGTCAGATTGTGAGGGAAATTCCATTTTATATTTTAAGTGTCTTCGTGGTATTGATTGAAATTTTAGTGAATATATATTACTTTACCAGTTGAAAAACATATATTTTGAAATGAAAATATGTTAACAAAATTGCAGTCACCTTACATACACTTTAACTGCCTGCTTCTTCTTTAAACTGTACTACACATTAACATCAGCAGGGCCGTTTTGGCACAATCCCAGTAGCAGTACATGGGCATATCTTGCTTGACCATAATCGGACTTCTTTTTCTCTCCAATTTTGGTAGAAAATATGTTCCAACACACTATTTCAGTTATCAAAAACTTACCAGAGAAAAATTTCTCTAAGAAAATGGTTGCTGTCTTTGGACCGTGAAAGAATCCAGAAAGAAATTCACAGTTCAATGATAGGAGTATTTTTAATTCCCCCTGGGAAGCCTAAGAATCCCATTTGTTTAACCCACAAAGTCATTGCCAGTCTAGCTAGTAGCCCCTGGGTAGGGATGACAAAGGACAGCCATGCCACCTCCCCTCACTGCAAGGCCCATCGCTGATTAATCACAGCACTGCAGGCTGGAAGGAACCTTCCAAACCCTTCTTGACACAAAGTTACTATTTGTGCTATTCCACCATTGCCATCACTATGAAGCCTATTTTCTATCCTTGCTGATATCCTGGTCTAGCTGAAGAGACAGGGAACTCTGCCCAGACTCAGCCCGACCATCAGGAAGAAAGACAGGTATGAGTAGGTGGAATTAGTCAGATGGTTCAAGTAGAGTAGAAGACTTTCTAGTGTTATCTACCAAATGTTTCTTAGGTGAAAGATGACATGTTTAATGGCTTCTGAAGGCTGAATTGCATTACCCTTTCACTTCAATCCCTTTGCTTAGGATTGATGCTGAAAAGGGCAATGCTACCGACTGCTCAGTAAGATCTTGTCCTCTCAGAGGGTTTGGGTTTAGGTCCTCTCTAACTTTCAACTGGGTCATCATTTGGTCACAGCAGTCACCCTGCTATTTGAATTGTACATGGCCTTCTAATCCAGGGACCTGACTCAGCCCAGTGTCCTGACAGTACACAGACTCCAGCTGAGCATGGTACTGTGGGCAGCTAGGGCATAGGCTAGGGGACCCCTCTTCCTTCCGCCTAACCATCACACGAATAGAATTGGCTGAGTCAGTTTCTATTATTCAGATAAATGGAGACTTCATGTACGGAATTATCAGCCTGGGACCTTTGTGGAATGCTGAGATTACTTTTTAAAAAGAAAAAAAAAATTGATCTTAGCCATGTCCATTGAACTTGAAATGGGGTTACCAGGCCACCATCTTGTGAAAATTAAATCAACACAAATAGATGTGGAACAGGGAAAATGTCCTACTTGCTTTAAAAATTATGTTAACTACATTTGGCCTCTATAACTGCTTTTGGCTCCTGTTATTTTTGTTTTTAGTTAAAGACACACACTTGATCCACAAGTCTATAGAACAGAGGAAAAATGCTGTGTTTATAGTTTTTTGTTCAACAGCATGAAAGGCTGGGCATTTAACAAAATTGTGTCAGATGAACTGGCCATTTAAGGCCAAAATCATGTTGAATTTGATGAATTGATTCCTGTTGACCATGATTTCAGATGAAGTTGTTGTCTCTAATTTTGCTAATGTATTCTCCCTATATCCTAGTTCTGTAAAAGTTGTTTTGTCTTAAGCAGGCTAAATTTTTCAATTTAAACTGCTCTACCAAACAGCATGACGTGAACCCAAGAGAATTTGTATCAGAAGTTTCAGTATCTTGAAATTGGAATGCGAGATGATTCATGAGTTTTGCATCAATTATTAAACGGTCATAGATGAGGATCCACAGAGATGGATGGGGCAGTAATGCATTCTGGTTATATCTACTGGCTTAGCCATGATAAATGAGACAGGAAACATGAATGTTCAAAACAGCCTTTACCTTGATCTGCAATGGCAAATGCTCTGAAGGGAGGTAGACAATGGCTAGCTATAAACAACCTAACATACAGACCAACTGACTGGCAGGATTAAAATAAAAATAAGGACTCACCAAGGAGACGAAGGAATTTCAGAATCCTTCATGCCCATCACCCATTCTCTTACAAGATTCTTAGGGCAACATAGCACAAATAATGATAACAGATGGGGGGGGGGGGAATGGGTGTTTTTATTAGCTAGGATCATGTCTGAGGCCCCATACTGCAGAGTTCTAATAATACTGGTTGGATCATGTGACTTAGTCTGGAGCCTGAATCCTACTCTGTGTGTGTGTATTGATTATTTTTCTTTCTTTAGTACCTGGCTCTTCCAAATCCCCATACCTGGTACCTTTCCGTTAGGTCAGGACCCTACTGCAGCATCTGACCTGGACATGCGCTCTCTAGTAGGCATTATTCTTTTGATCTTTCTCCTTCCTTCATGCAAATTTTTGTTCTTGTATTTGACCAATATTCTATGTGCATATCTATGGTTCCTTGTGATTTAAAATGTGCTGTAGCTTTCAAGCAACAGTTGTATTTAAGAAGGGCCTTGGAGACAATGCTTAGCCTAAAGATGTTCCTCTAATGGTAGGGGCTGTAGGTATGGTGGTATTTGGGGCCCAGTGGTCTTTCCTAAAAATTTTTAAATAATATGGGTGGCATGCACGTGTGAAGGACATTTATTTAGCAAATTACAGAAGAAAAAGTATTTCTTTATAAAAGCTGAGGGAATAGTGAGTAAAAATAGATACTACAGGCAGAAATCATTGGTAGAAGCTTGAGTACAGGAGAGCAGATGTGTTATTTTTGAAGGTAGTGGCAGAAACAGGGTGTGGTAGGGTGAGGAGCAATGCACGTTTTCATTGAAATGACTTGGAAGGCAGAAGCCTTTCAGTGTGTGTCCTCTGTGGAGTCTGGAGGGATGCTTCATGCATCCTGTACAGTGATGAGTGGTTTAAATAAATGAACAGATCCATGTCTGAGAATTATTGAGTTTTTTAAAAATCCTACCTTGTTTTTACCTGTGTGGATCTTAAAGGGAGAATGAAGACATTTTCACAGAGAATCTGGGCAAAAAGACAGTGCATTATGGCATTGTTGAGAAAGTGAGTTTGGTTCCCTTGGAGTGACATTTTCTTTGAAACTGAGCCAGAGGATGACCTTGGGAAAAGCTATTAACTCTTTTGATACCAACTTCACCAAAAGGAGAGGCTCATCTTTTAGTTCCTAATGCGTGGACCCTGAAGCCCACCCAGGACTCCAGAGTTTGTGTTAAAACTGCCACTGAGAGGGAGGACGTCAGCTGCCTGTAAACAGCATCTTAGTCCTGAGACAGAAGAGACGAGTGTGGCACTGTGAACCCCCTGGCCAGTCTCCCCACCACCCTCTCACCTATCACCTCTCCCCACTACCCTTTTTCTCTGGAAGGTGTGTATATCTTCAGCAATTTGAGAGCTTTGACTCACTGCTTAGTACCAATGGAATTCCAATGGTAAAAGAAACAGCCACTTCTTCCTTAGGTTGCACCCAAGTCAGGAAGCTCTGTGAATAACCTCAGTGCTAACTAACCACTCACCAAAAGGCCAGAAGCAGTAACTAAGGAGTGTATCCTGGAACTCTAGTGCTTTTCAAGCAGGGTGTTCTGAGGTGACTGCGAACATCCAACAGCCGCAGTCCCTCCTTTGTGCTAAGATGTGCAAACTAACAAAGAGAAATGGTCAAATAATTCACTGGAGGTCATCAGCTTCCCAGCCCTGCTGGGCTTTCTTTTTCCACAGTGCGCCTTTGTTATAGAAATAGGCCTTCTGAACTTACCTTTGGAACTAAATAACCACGCAGCTTATTTCATGTTTCCTTAGGGTAGTGTTCATTTGGAGAACTCTTCCTGGGGTAATGGACTAGATTTCCAGTTGAGTAAGAAACGGAGTGGTCTTTTCTGAAGGAAGACTGTAGATCAGACATCACAAGCAGGTGACTTACACACCGTCTTCAGCCAAAAATATAGACAGGCATATACATTTTTTAATATCCTGGTGTTGAAAAAAATTAGTTGCCCATATACAAAACTTCAGAGATTTTGCATAAACATCTTAATTTCCAACTTCTTTATTTTGTTTTGTTTTTTTATCCTCACCTGAGGACAGACTTAGAGACAGGAAAGAGGGAGAGAGAGGAGTGGGGAGAAACATCAGTGCGGGGGAAAAACATCAGTGCGGGAGAGAAATACCAATGCCAGAGAGAAACAATGATCAGTTGCCTCCCCTACACACACTAACCAGGAATTGAACCCGTGACCTTTTGGTTTCTGGGACAATATTCCAAACAACTTGAACCACACTAGGGCCTCCAACTTCTTTTAAGAATATCAGAATATCTGGCAATGCTTGCAATAGTTCATGGCCACAGTTGGCTTAAACTGAGCTGTGACTAATCCCCTCAGAGGGGACACAAGCTTTCTGCTTCCACTGACTTCCTTCACTCCATTTACCTAGAGGCCCTGGAGAGCTTTGAATTTTCTGTTCCTCAGCTAGGAGAGCCAAATGAGAAATCATGAATTGTTCTTTTAAATGCACCCAGCTTGAAAGCGACTATGGTTTATACCATACTCTTTTTCCTTCTGCACAAAGAATGACCGTTAGGATCATTTTCACATATGGAGAAGGACAGTTATGTGAAAAGTGGAGAATCCTGCACTACTTACCTGAATAAATCAGGCATACAAAGAATATCCTGAAATGATGATATTAAAGTAAGATGTGAGATGTGAATTATTCAGGGGCAATTGCCTTAGTTTTCCAGCTCACTGTTTCCCCTTTGCCTTCCTCACATGGACATAATCTTCAGAACATTCCTCTACCAAAGGCCATGGTCATAATTCCCCTGCCCTCTTTTTCTAAAAAAAAAAAAAAACTTTTTTGAACTCTCTGTAGCAATTGTCGGAGCCCAGCAGGGGAATAATTGCACGAGAATTAACCTCTGACATTTTTCTAAAAATAGCCCTAATAAATCCAATCATAGGTAATTTACCTGTCCCTGTTCCTCCGGGGGTAACCATCTTTGAAGAAAGACTTGGCAGGCTGGCATTCCTCCAGCAATTATCTGTGATCAGGGTTCCTGGTGCCTGTGTATTTTCTCCATTTGGAAATACAGGGACACATTGCTCTCTCCACTCTGACCTCATGACCCTGTTTTCTCAGCACCCTTCTCCTGGGGTTGGAAGAAGGCCATGCTCTCACAGAAAGGTGTGTTGGGCTCACCAAAAAAGAGGGAGCAAGGGTCAAGCTGGAGCATTTATGGGGTCCTTCCTTGAATTTCCAACTTGCTTAGGCTGCCAATGAATTTCCTTATCTGAGCTTCAGGCATCCTAGCCTGGCTTCAGCAAGGTCCTCAGCCCTCATTTGCATAGCCACCACTGAAACCTGTTTGGGGAGGCTCCTTGGTGTGGAAGAAAGGGAAATGCAAAAAGTCCAGGAAGGAGGTACAGGCTCTGTGGCTGGTTGAAATTGTCAAAGAAAACGTCCAGTTTCCCTGAGACTTAAAGAAATTTGTTTTCTCTTGCCCAAAATAAAAGGATCTGAATGTACTTTTTCCTTTTGTTCTCGACAGATGTTCCAGGAGACCACAGAGCAGTGTGGGCCTCTAGGAAATTTACTTTCCCAAGTGCCACTTGTAGTAGCACTTGAAATACAGAACATAAAACCCTTGTAAATTCCACTGCAGAGACAAAGTCTTAAGCCCTTAAATGCATAAAAAAGTATTTCTATTATCTATCATTTCAAAGTAAGTGTGCAGTTACTTAAATTGCCTTTGTCTTCTTCTTTTCAGCTGACATTATCTCTACGGTAGAATTCAACCACACAGGAGAATTACTAGCGACAGGGGACAAGGGGGGTCGGGTTGTAATATTTCAACGAGAGCAGGAGGTAAGTGGCAAGTGAATGCAAAATGCCCCTTTTCTTCCCTTGTTAAAGGAGGCCTCCTAGTGCTCCTCAATCCTCAGGAGTCACCCTTAACTTGGTGCTTGGATAGCAAACTAAAAACTGCCAAAAAGTTAATATCTCCAGTTCATAAAAGCACCTGAAAATAGTCTTTCCTGGGCATGGCCTTGTCTTTTTGAACCTGGGTATTGCACGTGTCTTCTGAGCTACAAAATGCCATGGGTGCTTTTTCAGCATAACTCCTCCTTTTGGAATGAGATTTATCCTCAGTGATTAAAATTAAATCACCTCTCATGTCAGGTTCTCCTACAGAATGTGTAGGGGGGAAAATAGTTCTTTGCCAACAGCTGTGAAGGGACAACTTGGGTCAGTAGAGAAGAAGATGATAGCTCACCCCACCAGAGGGGCCGCAGTCCCCCAGAATGACATCTGAGCAATGCAGGGGGCACACACTTCACCGGAGGTGACACGAAGGTCCCTGGAGCTGAACGCCGTATGCTTTCCAAGCAGGCATTCTTACTTCCACTGAATCTCTAACAGCCCATTTTTTCCTGGGATTTGGGTTCCACTAGGAATTATTTCTCTTTTTCATATAAATTGGGTTGTGGGGGCTGGGGCAGGGGTGTTATCTGCTTCAGCTTTGTCAGAATGGAGTCATGGCCCAGTGTGATTCCCTGGGCCTCCCCTGGCAGGGTCCTGGAGCTTCCAGCAGGCCAGCCTGTGTTCTAGTAACTCTCCCATCTGCTCCGACCTGCCTCTGAGATTCACCCAGAGCAGCATCAAAGGGGGAGGCCCAGTGCAGGAAAAAGGCCTCACCAGAGACTCCCCTAGCAATTTAAAGCCTGCTTTGTGCCTCAAAGCCATTTATGTTCCACCTCCCCTCTAAAAAAAGGAAAGCCTCATTTAGAGGTGATATATTTGGTAATTGCACATTATTTGCAATTAATTTCTGTAAGGGCATCAGCATCCCTCAGGGTTCTGTATAAATTCAAGTGTTCAACATTAAATCAGGCGCCCAGGCTTTTCCATTGGCCCTGGAAAGACAGAAATGTGGCTGGCAAGTAGGAACTAATAGCTCTTCGTGACCTGGAATTTTCCTGCTTTTCCAGAGCTGCCGAGTGCTAATTGGTCTGGCACGTACTGCACACACTGACAGTCTGATTTGGATGGTACCAAATCAGCACTCGGATAAATTTATTGTTAAGGTGGACTGGCTGTCTCTGTAGTAAGCAGGCTAGTCACAAGTATGTCAGCATTGAAAATCCTCTTAACACTGATTTTCATACCTTCGTCTTCAGTTCCTTAAAAAATCCAATTAAGTTCACAGTGATGATAAAGAGGAACTGGAGAAACTATTTAGCATAAATTATCCAGGACAGCATGTTGCTGGGAGTATTCCGATCCACGTTTTTCCATTCACTATACACAGGTTTCACCTATTTTAATGGACTGAAGTTTTTGGGAAGCCTGATTCATTAGTGGAATGAAGGAGACATATTTTCCAAGGGAGGGTGGTTTGATTTAATAAAAATAAAGAAATAAATGTCTGGCATAATAACACGCAGCTAAGTGTTTGGCTTTGTGGAGAGGCTTAGGGTTGAAACAGACAGTGAACCTGAGAAACAAAGCCATGTGACAGCACCTAGGACAGGTCTGTTTGCCACTCCTGGGAGAGACTTCTCAAGATGCGCTCTCCTGGAGAGCTGGCTGTGGGAGTGAACCTCAGGGCCTTCCCTAATCATATTTAACACCTGGGTTGTTAACTTCCCGTTGGGAAGTTGAGATTTGGGTTTGGATGTTCCATAGCCACCCAGAAATGAAACTTTAAAAAAATTGAGCCTTTTATTAAGAATCAAGCTTTTAAGAAGACCTGAATTTGAATTTTTGAGCACAGTTTTCCAAAACCCTACTCAAAACACTCTTGGTATCCAGTTCTCAGAGGCTGGAACAAAACCTCCCTCCCCTCTTTCCTCTCTTCTCTTTCTTTGTTTCATGCCCTATCTTTCCTTCTGTCCACCTTTCTTCTTTCTCTTGCCCCTTTCTGCAGACCCCTTTCCCTTGCTTTTCATTCTCATTTATTTGGCTCCTGCCATTTGCACTTTTCATAATCAGATCTGGAGGAAAGCCAGAGGTAAAGTGTCTTCATCTCCCAGCGAAACCGGTGTCTTCTCTGTTCCTGTCTGTTTTGTTACTCAAGTTAAAAAAGAGGGGCGGGGTGGGGGAAAGATCAGATGCCCAAATCTGCTGTTTAGAAGTCCTGTGACCTTGGATGATATCTCTGAGCCTCTTTTGTTTATTTCTCTGCTCTGTATACCACTCAGAGATGCTGTAAGAATCTGGTGAGATTTTAAATGGCCAGTGAAAAATACGGATGCTATAGCTTTGTCTTTGTAAGGGATTGAAAAAAGTATGTATGGACATCAGTGTGGGATGGCTCCCACCAAAAGGTGTTCAAGATATCCATTAGGGTGCAGAAATAAAATATTAGAACTTTTAGTTATGTTGATTTTTTAAAATGTATATTGATTTTAGAATTATGTCCTCTTTTAACTTCTAGCCTATGTATATATGTATATATGTATATGTATATGTTATGATGTATACCATATATTATTACAGAATTTCATGTATATAATTTTAAGTATACATATATTAGAGGTACTAATAGTTACCAACAGAGGTACAAGAGCAAATGCTTTGGAGACCTCTGAGCTAAGGCAAAACTTGGGATGCTCAGGGTCCTGCCCTCATCCCATGCTGACAAAGCCTGACCATCCCACCACTAATGATTCTGCTCAAAATATAAAAGAAAAGAAAGAAATTGGTGAATTTGCAGATGGTCCATGTGATTCCATCTTTGGTGTATTTGTTTTCCCTTCCTACAGAGTAAGAATCAGGTTCATCGTAGGGGTGAATACAATGTTTACAGCACATTCCAGAGCCATGAACCCGAGTTCGATTACCTGAAGAGTTTAGAAATAGAAGAAAAAATCAATAAAATCAGATGGCTCCCTCAGCAGAATGCAGCCTACTTCCTTCTGTCTACTAATGGTACGTGCAAGTGACTTCTCCTGTTGGGTATTTGCAGAGATTCAGTCAGCCAAACCATGTATTTCAGTCTCTCTTAGAGAAATCTTCGGAGATTTCAATTTCAACATTTTTAACCTTGTAGGCTGTCAAAAAGCTTCAGAACAATATTTGCAAGGTGCCTGGCCCAAAGTAGGCCCCCACAAACAGCAATTACTCTTTTTAAACATCACCAATTTCTGGCTGGATTACTGAGGACCCTTAACTGCAGTTTTCAACTAATGCAAATCATTTCTAGGTGTGGTTGTAATGTGACTTCCTCTCTTACAATCATTGGATGTTATTCTGGGAACGCATTTCAGGAAACTTGCATCCCTGTGAGTCTGGCAGACTGAATAGAAGTTATTAATCCCTGAATGTATTTTGGGGTTTTTAAAGCATAAGTCTGTGTCTTTCTGACCAAATCAAGTTCTCTCAGGACAAGTCCAGAAGAGAGAGGGACCTTGCCAAAGAGCTGATGAAAAAGTAGTTTCTTTCTCTTTCTCCCTCTATATTCTTCTAATACCACTCGTTGGGTTGGTAGAATTGATATAAATAGGTCAGAGAGAGATGATGTTGGGAATTGAACAGAGTGTCAAATTTCGTGTTGATTTGGGAGGCCTTTATACAGCGGAATTACCTACCCCAAAGTTTCTTAATGCCCTTGCTGAAAGAAGCCATCTATGCTAGAAACAGTTTAGAATACAATCATATATTAATGGGTGCTAATTGAATAGCATAACATTAAGAGGATTAATGGATAAAAATTAAACACTCTTGCTTAAGCAAATCAGCTAGAGAGTGATTCACTTCATCCTCTATGAGTAGTGTCCATTTCAATAGAAATCAAAAAGCTAGGGATTTGCTATTTGCCTACCCCCAACATTTATGAAGAAAGGGAAAATGCTCATATGCCAAGTGAAAAAAATGCAAACTATGTATATAATATGATCAAACATATATTAACATTTTTAAAGACTAAAAGGAAACACATCTAAAGGGTTTTCATGATTAATTTTTGATGATGTATTATGGGGTGACTTACAAATTAGTTTCTTTGTTATTTTTATTTTCAAAGTTTTAACAATGTGTTTTATTTTAATTTTATAAAAAAGAAGGGGATTTTTTAATGCATACGAACCAAAAATCCCTCAAATGTAAAGCCAGTGTACAAATCTAAAAGATGACCATCCTGAAAAAGCCAGGTTAGAGCTGTTCAGGTGTGGCTTATCTCGACGTGGCCAGATTTCCACTCATCTGTTCTTCCAGATACCACGTAATTTAATTCTTTCCTATAACTGTATTTATTGTTCAGGTTTTTTTTTGTCCCTGTCTCCTGAAAGCCAAACCACATGAATTTGTTTCAGTTTCTCCCCTCTTAGTTTTGCTGTTGAAGTTTCACTCCAAGGCTCTGCAGATTCAATACTGCTTAGAATAAAAAAGACTTCTGATGATTTTGTGTGACTTAATTACTTCAGGCAGAGAAAGTGTCTGATTATCTGCTATGGATAGCTTACTTTATATTACGAAATTTAGCCTATTGATTATTATAATAAAATTCAAAAACATATTGAGTCCTTCGTGGGGGGGATGGGGAAAAAATCAGTGAAATGCAATGAAGATTAATTATATAGCATAATGTTCTGCTAATTGAGTTTTTAAATAGTTTTTTGATTAACAAGGATATTATCTTCCCATTTGGGTTGCTACTTCATATGCCAAATGTATCTCCAAATGATTCTTATAAGAAAAATTTCCATGTTCTTCTGTGATTTTCTTTTGTATCCTAATATTGAGGTTGAGAATTCCCCTTAAGCCAAATAGGTTAACATGAGAAAATTAATGGCAGACAATTGGAATTACTGTATACTGAGAAAATGAAGATCGATGATAAGATTGTGTTTAAAAGCTGCCACAAGTAATGATCAACTATTCAGAGAGGCAGCCAGAGAAAGAAAAAGTCATCACTCATAGTACAGCTACATGCTCCTCAGACTTTTTTTATGCACAAAGCTTCAAGATAGGGAGTCAAGAAACACTGTGTGATAATAAAGTCAAGAATGACTCCAGGCAACCCAGCCATGGGGAATTGGCTTGAATTCACCATCAATTATCTTTTAAAAAATGTGCTTATCAACTAGAATATATTTCCAACTTTACCATTTTTAGTGAAAAATAAAACCGACATCCAGTTGTTACTCTAGACCTTGAAATTATTTATGAGATGAAAATAGTGCTTTACCTAGCTCCTGCTTCTGCTTTGCTGCCTATGATGAGAAGGGAAATGTGTATTTGATTTGATATACATGCTACGAAAGGGGTTATGTGTTCATTATTAAAAAATTTAGAAACTAGGGAAGCACAATGAAGATAATAAAAGGATTCCCTACAGAGAGAACAATTGTTAATGTCTTTTAAAAGAAAACAACAAAGAGGCATGGATAAATCTGGTTTCTTTTCCTTAACAAAAATGTGATATATTCTGTAAACTGGTTGGCAACCAGATTTTTAATTTAATAATATAGTGCTTAATAGGAATATCTTCCTAAATGTTAAATATTCTTCTAAAATTCGATATGATTCTTCTGTAATTTTCTAATAAATCTCCCATTATTAGACCTTTAGTTATTAAATTCTCACAATCATAAATTATATATTTATAGGAATAGATATTATGATTAGGAAAAAACATTCATAAACTGTGAATGTTATGTCTATTTAAAACAGTTATATAATTACACTCAGAAACAGAATAAAAGGATATATGTAAAATTTTCATAATAGATATCTCTGCCTAGTGGAATTGAGGGAGATTTTAATTTTTTTACTTTTATGCTCATTTTTATTTTCTATAATTATATATACTCCTTGTATGATAAAGAAGGAAAAAATGAGAAAATACAAAATCTAAATATGTAATATTATTATAGGTTTTTATTTCTGCCCCAAAAAAGTGAATTAAAAATCCTACAAGGGTCTATGCAAAATGTTAACAATGATTGTCTCTGACTGGAGAAATTATAGGTGATGTTTTATTCTTTATGCTTTGCCTATGATTTCTCTGTTTCTCTATATAGCAATTTATCATTCACTAGAAAAAAATACAATTTTTTTTTTGCCTTACAATTGGGAAATATGTATGGCAAAGCCAAGCAGTTGAAAGTATTTGGTGTTAAAAGTTACTGGTTTGGATTCTTCTAAGTCACAGCTGAGCAGCAGCTAATCCAGTGACAATATAAATACAGCCCAGGCTTCATTTTTGTCACAGTCCCATATATAGCAGGATATGCAGAGAGGGCAGGCCCAGGGGAGGGCTGGCATGTGGACACAAAGTGTCTGGGAAGGGAACCCCCACCTGCTGTCCCAGGACAAGCCAGAGTAAGTGCACAGATCTTACACTGGCAGCCATGACCAGCCCAAGTGATCCCCAGATTTTAGGAAACAGGCACTTACCTGTTAAATTACCCAAATTGTTGCTGAAAGCCCACTTCACAATAGGGTGCATTCAGACCTCTGAGGATAAGGCTTTTGGTGAGGGGAGTTGGAAGAAGGAGAGGAGGGACAAAAGAGAAAGGAAATCATAGCAAAGGCAGGGTAGAGGTGGGTGCCTCTTCCCCCAGCAGTCTTATACAGAGAGGAAGTGGAATGTGTGACACCACCTGGGTGAAGCTAACTCTGTCAGAGGAACATGTTCTCACTGTAGAGTAGGTGCCCAGTGTGCTAATTCTAATAATAGCTGCCATTTGTGAACCATTATTAGACCCTGGCACTGGGTTAAGCATTGCACACAGTGTTCATTTAACCCTCATTAGGACTCCATGAGGAAGGCACGGTTTTCCTTAATATACTAATAAAGAAACCAAGACACAGGGAAGTTACACATCTTTATTTGTAAGGTTAGAATATTTGGGACACATTTATACTAAAAAATTACTCGTCATTTATCTGACATTCAGATTTAACTTGGTGTTCTGTAGTTTTTTCCCTGCTCAATCCAGTACTTCCATTTGTCTCTCCCTCAAGATACACTAGTTAGTTGCCTAGTGGTATGGGAATTGCAGTCCTGGGCCTTGTGGCTGGCTGGCTGGCTGGGCTTGGGGATAAGGCCCAAGGTAGTGTGGTTCCACACTTGCCTCGTGCAGGCATAGAGGGATATTCAGAAAAGGCACCCGAGTCCCTGCTTTCCAGAAGAGAAGTTAGAACAAATACAAATCATGATGGCAGGATCTGATGAGGAAGGCTTCCGAAGGCCTGCAGTCCACAGACAAGAGGTGTTTGGCCTGAACATGTTTCCTCATAAAATGGAATTGAACGTCTGCAGGTGGGACATGCTGTCTCCAGCTCCCCAGAGCCCTCAGCTCCTCTCACTCATTCACCTCGCTTGCCTGAGCCCTCTAGACACTGGATTTCTCACCCTGTTTTATTGCCACAGTCATTGGACTTCTCACTCTGTTTTATTGCTGTAGAGAATGACAGGTGTATGCAAGTGGTATAAATAAAGTATAGGGACAGGACAAGGGTGAGAAAGGTAGTTTCCAGATGGGAACTCCAAGGAGACTGCAAGAAGAAAAGAGCATGTTGATGAATCTCCTTTCTTTTATTTCCCTGAGTGTTGTTGGTAACATGCACTGTGCAGGTGAGGTTCATTCATTCTTCCAACTCATATTCGTTAACCGTATGCTGTGCCCCAGGCATTGTTGGTGCTGGGGGTAATGAACAAGACAGTTAGAATCCCTGCCTCTATATGGAGTTTACATTCTAGTGAGGGAGATGTAATAAATAAGTTGTCCAGTAGTGAAATTGAGGAATTTCACATTGAGGAAAAGATAAAGAAGGAAGAAGCAGTTCCAGAATGATGAAGTAGATCTTTTTTATGTAGCTTAGTCAGGAAAGGCCCCATGAAGTTGGGGCATAGGGAGACAGCAAAGAAAAACATCATGTAAAAAAGACAGGAAATGGCTGTCCTGGCAGAAGGCACAGTTCGTACAAGCGTCCTGGGGCAGCAGTGGCATTAACACAACATATACAAGGAGCTATAAGGATGCTGAGTGGCAGGTGCAGGGATGGGGAGATCAGAAAGGGTGAGAAAGTAGGGGTACAGCTCATGGACAGCCTCTCAGGTCACAGTAAGGGCAGTGTTAGGTGAAATGGGACACAAAC